>VWZP01000487.1:671417-686830 GCA_013396995.1 Dicaeum eximium
GTATAAATAAAAAAATACACATTGCAGGCTGGTAACAAATTTTCTGTTGTCATTAGGTGGTTGTGAAATCTTTGTGGTGCTTCTGCCTTTTCTGACTGTTTTTCTGTAGTTGACATGTTTTGAGTCTTCCCTCCTTTGTTATTTTGACACTTCATCTCTTTCCTGAATCTGCTTCTAGGGGTTGTTTTTTTTCTCTCTTGCTGTACTTTGTGGTACAAATTCTCCAAAACTGTAAAGCGGTTAAGTTTGTTCTACTAATGTACAAGTTGTCAGCATAAAGTGGCCTGTATTACAAGCATAAGATAATATTTGCATGGTTGTATGGCCTTTCCTTTAGTAACTTTGTCTGCACTTTTGGTTAATTTCTTAGTTGTCTTGTCATGTCTGCCTATTAAGATAAAGATCGTGTGTTCAAATGTGTTAAAAGTGTGCTTAGGTGTTAGTACAGATCAATATCCTTCTAGTGTTGGCAGTTTACCCAGCAGTAACCTAGAAACTTCTTAACACCAGTAGCAGAAAAGGTATGATGATGATAGAAAAATCATGGGGTGGGGGGGTGGGGGGCTGTGTAACAAGAATTAAGAATTTTTGGGCATTTCAAAAGACACCTCAAAACTTGTTATAAAGAAAAATTGTTTTTAACTGCTCTGGCTGCACAGTTTGTTCCTATTGTTTTAAGCTGGTTTTTACTGTGTGTTGAGGTTCTAGTGAACTATTAGGACCTTAAGGTCTTACCCTATTTCTTTGGGGAGTGCTGTCATGATAGATCTTGGTAATATTCAGCGATACATAGTCTAAGATGTCCTTCCTAAAAGCCAACCTGCATGTCTCTCCATAAAACCTTTTCATTATTGTTATTACTATTATATATTTGTAATCACTGTATAGTACAGGTTTTCGCCAATTATTTGTTTCTATTGGAGGTTAGTCTTACGTTTCTCCTATAAATTGTCCTATTAATCTTACTATAATTTGCATTGGCAACTTTTATACCTCTCAGACTTGACAACTTTCTGGTGCTGTCACCCTCTTCAACTGTCATTGTCTTCCTCACTTTTAGTCTCTGTATTCTCAGCTTCCTCTTCAGACCGAAGATGACAGAAATAATTTTCATTCTATGCATAAAATTTGAAATAAAGCCTTTCTTAAACCTTTCACTTATGTGTTCTGGATTTATCTAAACCCAGAGTCTATCTTAATCTAATGACAGGGAAGTGCTTCAGTAGGCTGCTTTATTTTTTCCTGCAGGAGTTAGAGTATGATCCCTTGCCAGGAGTAATTCTGTGTCTAAAGACCTCAGCAGCCTTTGAAGGATGTTTTTTTTGCTATTTCATTGAACACCTGCAGTTGTGATGTGACCATAAGATTAGCGTTCACTGCTGGTGAGAAACACCACCAGCAAAATGTCAGGTGCCTTTATAATACAAGTGTGAAGGCATTTCCTCTTTTTCTTAATATCACATCTGATTTCTTACTCCAGACAACTTTCATCAAGCTCTTCACTGAGTGGATAGGTAGATTTTGTTTGGCTCAACAGCTAACAGTGATGTTTACATAATAATACAGGCACAAACTGGTGGAGTGTAATTATTGGTAAGTTGATATTTTTTGAGCTTTCAGTTCAGTTATGCCCTATGTAATCAATCTTGGGTATGCATGGATTCCATAGCTTCCACTTCTTTGAGTAAAAGTGTTTTCTGTTGAGTCCAGTGAGTGATTTTTACACTGAGGTAACACTTAAAAGTTTCTGTTATGATGTTCCTGTGTTTATACATTTGCCTCTACCATTCTGTGTTGCTTCTGGTCTCACAGTTCCTATTTTTTTTTAAATACATTACCATGAATGTGAGATTCCTATCATAACTTCTAATACTTTTAATTTTACTTTCATACCTGTGACCTCCAGATGTTCTGCTATTCAGGGAGAGATGTACAGCTGCCAGAAATCACAAGGAACCTGCTAAAATTTAGTATACCACACAGATTCCCAAGTGCATGAAGAGAAACACCTGCCACCACTGTGTCGTCATGCAGACTTTCAGCTGCCTCAGGCATTTTGTTCTACTTCATCACTGTGAGACCTGCCATGTCAAACAGTCACGTTATCTCCTTGGCTGGGGAGGTAGATAGAAGCAAAACCTCCCTGATGTTTTTTTTTTTAAAGCTAAACTACATGGAGTTAAGGAAATTCTTGCTTTCAAATAAAATAGTATATGTACCTATCCAGTTAAAATGTGTGTAAAAAATATTGAGAAGAAAACACCCTCACTGTTTAGGGTAAATCTAATCAGTGAGCAATAAATGTTCTAATCCTTGTGCTCAATAATGGCATCAAGCCCCAGCATCATACTAGATTGGAGCTGGTCTTTTTTACAATTTGAGATCTGTACTGTAAGATTTTATTAATAAATTTTCCTGTATTGAAGTAAGCCAGGTAAACCATGATTCCAAAGCAGCATTGATTATTGGTAGGCCATAGCTACAAAAGCTTGTTTAATTTGTTCTCAAAACTATTCATTAAAAAAAAAACTCCCTGCATAATACATTTCAGTTCAGTGTTCTTTGCCTTCAATAATTTCTTCCACCTGACCTTGCAGTATAACTTAATATCTTGTTGCAGCTCAGGACTATTGTGATTTATTGTAACCCATGTATATAATGAAAAGTAGCATGTTCTTTTTCTGTTGGGAGCACCTCTTATATTTTCAGTACTATTTTCAGTTCTTTCCTACTTTTTTACTTTTGAGAACAGTTTTTACAGTTCTCGATGTTAAATTTTTCCAATTTTCCCCCCTTCCTTTTTGCTTTGTTGCTATATCCTTGGAATGAATGGGATATTTGAAGTTCTTAATTGCAGGGAAGGTAGCAATCTAACAAGAATTTGGTAAGAATGTGACAGTCTTATAAAGACTTAGGATTTAAGTTGAAGTATTTCTCCTTCCAAGTAGAAATATTTAAGAGAAGAGTGATAGTTCTCTGCAGCTTAACAAATAAAGGTCGTCGTTAAGAAGATGACAAAACATAGATAGAGGGATAAAAATTATTAAAACTTCAGCATGTTGAAAAAAGCTCATCTTCCCATGTAAGTTCAGCAAATAGATACTTAATTTCATAGTTACCCTGATGCACATCTATGCTGGCATAGCTTTCTGTACTGACATGTATATTCCTGCTTTTACCTTTTCTTGGAAATCCAAACTTTATTCCCTGCTTTTGAACAATATATATCAATAAAGTCCATGTTGCTTTCTAAAACTGCAGTTATTGAAGATTTACTGTTTAAAAAACATGGAATATTGACTGTAGAAAGCATTGTGCAGGACTGTATGAGGAGTCTGTGTATGTTAATATTAATATGTCCAGTAGGGCATCTCATTCTATCAAAATATCTATGTTGTATGTCTCACTTTCATAGTAATGATATTAGATATCTATTTAAATGTTCAGTCCATTTTCTATATATTTTCGATTTTTAAAATTATTATTTTGGTAGATAATGAATGCTTCATAAACCACAGGTCTTGAGAGAAGGAAGCAAAAAAAAAGTGTTCTTCTGGGGGATCTTTGCTTCCATCCTGAGTAAGAATTAGAGAGTTTCATATGACCTTTTCTATTTACTCTGCCATTTAAATGTCATCATTTTCTTGTACTCTAGGCTTATTAGAGATGTACAGTATGTTGTTTCTACGTAAGACTTCTTTAAGTTATTGAAGTGGCCACTGGAGTCTGGGCTAGCTCTGGAGAAACTCTGGCAACACACCAGGAATGGGGAACAGCTTGGGTTTGGATTTTATCTGCAGCTGAACCTGAGGAGCAGCTTGAATGATGAAGAATGTCATAGCCATGTGAGGATGTCACAGCCATGGCAGCGATCAGGCAAGGGAGAAGGAGCAGGCTCTCTGGCCTTGAGGTTCCAACAGAGAAGGGTTTATTCCGAGTGGAGGGGTCAGGAACAAAGAGCCGGGAGCATTGCTGTGCAAGAGGTTTTATACCCGAGCGGATACAAACAGGTAACCAATAGGGAATCTGCAGGGGAGGAGTGAGGGGATTACATCCAGTGTCTTGGGGCAGGAGGGGAGGAGGATGGGTCAGGTGGGCCAAGGGGACCTTCAGGAATAGGGGAATTCCAGAGGGGTGTCACAGTCTGGGATTGGCCGGAGATGAGAGTGGCAGGGAAAGAGGTGGAACAGAGGCAGAGTTACACTGACAGACAGGGAAGGAGTGGGAACAAAGGGCAGGGAATCCCATAAAAGGGCAGCTTACCCCTTAACCAAGGGATAAACCAACTCCAGGAGCACATGGGAGTACAACAGCTCGAACCACTTAACAAGGAATCAATAACATAAATTCGAACCATGACAAGTTATGGATCAAACTACAACAGCTATACTGTTTCTTCTGTGTGGTACATTACCTAAACTGACATGCAAGACAAAGAAACTATTTAAAATTTACATATTTAGGGAGCATATCTTCAAGAAATAGTGCTCCAGGCATTGATTTATACCTGTCAAAATTTTTTAATTGGTGTTTTTTAAAGGCCTCCACGCATATCCTTGCGCAATTGTAACACAGTGTGTTTATTTCTATAGTTTCCATGAGGGAAACTAGCATGAGGTTCTTGGGCCACCAGCTTCTTTACAATGATGTACAACAATTTGTAAATTTTAGTTTAAATAACAGGTAAGCAGTATGGCTGGAGATGGTCTTTTGAGATAGCATTTCCCATTTTATTAGGTCTTTGCTTTTGCATTGGTTAACAACTTAGTGTATCATGTTTTAGGAAGCAAGCAAGTCTTTTTATGAAATACTTTTTTCTGTTTATCTTTCTAAATATGCATTAAAGACAACTCTATGGTATTATATCCAAGATGGTTGATCTCTAAGGATGAAGTACACTGCTTTCATTTGTGAAGAGTTAATCTAATAACACCTAGTTCTTGGCAGAACAAAGACTTTAGCGAAGAAGATATCTGTAATGTCAAAAAGGCAGTGGATCTTTATACCCTCTGGAAGTAGATGTGATCCAGTAGGAAATTGGACCGAACTTGCAGAAATGTGTGCCTGTTTTTGGTGAAAATAGTTTGATCAAATATCTTTTCCATCTTCTTTTCTGTAACTGTTGTACAGTCTTCTGGTATACAATATTTCTACCTTAAGGATTTCTTGTATGAAAGTAAAGTAAATTAAACGTCAGAGAAATAGGAAAATCCTGTGCTAACTAATGTAGCTCTCACTTGATTGTTACTCATCCTCAGCTAGTCATACAGTTCTTTGTTCTTATAGGAACTCATGTAACATGGACAACTACTAAAGCTCCATCCATCTTCAAACACTGACTCCAGTGTTCATTCTCTCCTAACTGCTGGACAGGTGCATTTGTTGCTTTGAGAACCTTAACTCCCTGAAGTAAAAGTTTTTAGGATAAAGACCAGTCTTTATTTGTAACTCTTTGTTGTCTTTTGGATGAGTAGAGCAGTTTTCATTTGAGCTGGTGTAGCATTCTCAGTGTCCTGTATATCAAACACCCCGTCCCCCAGAATTTGGGAGGATTCCTCTTCTGTTTTTCAGAATGATGGAGAGAATGGGTTCTGTTAAATAGACAAATCCTGTTTGGTATTTTTCTATCTAACAGACCAAATCTTGTTTCGGTGAATTGGTAAAGTACATTCAGTGATCAGGCATTAAAACATGAATAAAGAGTTCCTTAATCTTGTGATCCATAGAATCATAGAATGTTAAGGGGTTGGAATGAAACTTAAGGATCATCTAGTCATAACCCTCCCTTGCCAAGGACAGCGACACCTACTAGACCAGGTTGCTCAAGGCCTTATTCAGCCTGGCTTTGAACAATGCCAGGTTTGGGGCATCCAGAGCCTTCCTGGGCAGCCTGTTCCGGTGTCTCATTACCCACACAGAAAATAGTTTCTTCCTAATATTTAACCTAAACTTTCCCGATTTCAATTTGTACCCATTACTCCTTGTGCTGTCACTACAATTCCTGATGATGAGTTTCTCTGGCTTCCTTGTAGGCCCCTTCAGAGACTGGAAGGTTGCTATGAGGTCTCCACACAGCCTTCTCCTCTCCAGGCTGAACAGCTCCAACTTTCTCAGGCTGTGTTCATAGGGAAGGTGCTCCAGTCCTCTTGTCATCTTCATGGCCCTGCTCTAACAGGGAATGCTCTAACTCTGACTTTGCTCTAACAGTTCCATGTCCTTCTTGTGTTGAGAACTCAGAATTGGATGCAGTACTGCGGATGGGGTCCCACAAGGGGAAGAATCACCAATCACCAGTTCTTCCCACAGGGAAGAATTCTTTCCCCAAAGGGGAAGAATCACCTCCTTTGATCTGCTGGCTGTGCTCCTTTTGATGCAGCCCAGGATTCCATCTGTCTTTCTGGGCTGTGGGCTCATACTGCTGGCTCATGCTGTCTTTCTTCAACCATCACACCCAAGTCTTTCCCTGCAGGGCTGCTCCCAGTCACTTCTTTGCCAAACCTGTTGGTCTGGGATTGCCCTGACCCAGGTGTAGAACCTTTCACCTCTTTGTTGAACTCCTTGAGGTTTGCACAGTCCCCATCTCCATCCTGTCAGGGTCTCTCTGGGTGGCATCCCTTCCCTCCGGCATGTTGACTGCACCACACAGCTTGGTGTAGTCAGCAAATTTGGTGAGGGTGCGCTTGGTCCCACTCTGTGTCACCAGCAGAGATGTTGAATCAGCCCCAGTACTGACCCCTTACGGGCACCACTGGTCTCCGTGTGGACAATGAGCCATTGACCACAGCTCTTTGCATGTGGCCATCCAGCCAGTTCTTTATCCACAGTGTGGTCCATCCATCAGATCCATGCCTCTCCAGTTCGGAGACAAGCTGTGCAGCTATGTCATTGCAGCAGAGTATCAAACACTACTTAAGTCCAGGTTGCTCTGCCCCCATCCACCAGTGCTGGTCCTGTCATAGAGTGCTTGTTCCAGGAGCCTGTGAAAATATACTGTTTTATAACACAATGAACACAAGGATGGGCACAAGAAGAGATTAAATGTTCAGAACCACAAAAGACATGATCTGAATTTCTTTTTTTTTTTTTTTAATCATTGGAGGGTTGGTCTTATGAAGAGAATAACAGGGATAAAAAGTAACTTCTGTTTATGAATTTGTAATAGCGAAGATGATGAAACTTCATTATTCCCATTCTACACATGGAGCTTCGATAATGTTTTTGTTGAAACTTGTGTAGCAACTGAACCCTGCTTTTGGACACCCAGCCAGATTTGGTCACCATGTCAGTGTGACAGCGCGAACTCAAGAGTTCTGCTCAGGTTTGCCAACATATTCAGGAGAAAGTATGGCCTTGGCTCCTTTCCTTTCCCACATGTGGACACAGTGGCAGTACTTTGACAGTGTTCTTTGGTAAAAGAACACTGGTGGTTATTAAACACAGCGTGGTAGATGTTGCCTTGTTCTTTCACTGGAAATATCAATCAGATGGAAGGCATCTTTGGGATGCCAATTTGACTGTGCTGAGTAGACAAGTTTAAAATAGCAATTGCGTAATCTTTCCACTGAGGATGAAGATTATCAATTAAGTTATTGTCAGAATTAAAAGGGTTTGAAGTAGCAGTGGGAGAAGTTGCAGTGATAAAGACAGCTAATAAAAAATGTAATGCAGTTGAATTATAGAAATATCGTAATGTTTCATTTCACTTGATGAGAGACCAAGTTTAAGTTACCTATGCTGCAGGAAATGTACATATTTCCAGATTAGACACAGTTATTTCTGGCTGTCTTCCTATTTTTAATCTGCCCATATGCCAGTCTGATAATTAATAGGTAAATTAGATTTCCTGGCAGTGGATGAAAGTTTACTGTAATGAACATCCCGCCACATTCATGAAATGCTTGTTTAATAGCCAACTGCTGAATGTTCTTTTTAAATAAACAGACTAAAATATGAATGTTGGGATGACAACATTGAATTGAGACATGATTGAATATCTGAATAGAGAGAAATGTAGCCTAGCACTATAGCAAGTTCACTTATGTTAGCATACAAGAGAGAAATTAGATTCCAATGACCAGATCAGAAAGAGCCTGTTAAATAGAAAATGTTGAAAGATTAAAGGCAAGCCTAAAGAATGGTAATTTCTATTACTGTATGTGAGAAAGCATGAGGCTTAATGAAATTATTTACTGGTGTTTTAAAGAACTTACTTGTTCTAAAATAGTTTATGGATGTAACCAGAGGCTCACCATTAATTTTCTAGGTTTTTCTAGGTCTTTCTAAAACCAGCTGGGGTTTGAATTCTAAGGAAAATAGTGCCTAAAAATAATGGGACGAATAGCACCAAGGTGATTTCACTTTTGTTTTGCCTCTTTCAGTTTAATAATTAGCCGACTGAGCTCATTCAGTATGTGTTCAGCATGCCCAGATGAAAAACATGCAAATTTCTTGTGGCTTTTAACTTATATTTGGGGAGAGAAACATCTCTCTATCAATTAAGAGAAGGTTCTGTGTTTAGTAATTAACTTTCAGTTGTCTCCCCTTCGTGTCGGTTTTTTTTAAAAATTTTCTGGGTGATGGTATATGACATAATTACTATGAGAGTTGTAGCAGAGCCTCACAAGGTATTCTAATTCTGCTTCTGTATTTGCTGAGGTGCTTCTTTTCAAACCTTTCTCCAACATAGACTTTGCCTTAAAAATATAAATGTATTTTCCAACAGCATAGTTTCATCTCTTGGTTTTGTATCTGTAAATTGAGGGTGGTGGTACTTCCCTGCTACTCAAGTTATATGCATTAGAGAACAAAACTGAGATTTTGTTGTTGTTACACGACCTGCCGAGTGATGTATAAATAGTTGGATTAGAGGCATGGTTAACTTTTTATGTTTGTGTGCCAAAGAGTTGGGGTGCTAATGTTCCTAAAAATTGAATGATAGCAATAGCTTTAAAAAATCCTCAAAAGTTAATAAAGAAACTTACCTTTAAGATTACGACATGGATTCTTCCCACAATTCATCTTAATTCGCCTAGAGACTACAACCCTGAAAATGACAGCAAGTAGTTGCAGGTCATCAAGGTCATTTACACCTTAGGTGGTGTAAATATGTGTAGGGAGAGGAGAGGGGTGTTCAAATACGCAGTGACTCTTGCATTTTCAGAATTGTTGAAATCTGTTTAGTAGCTGCATATTAATGGTAACTAGAGCTGCAATGAGTTTTATTTAAAAAAAAAATCCACAGAAGAGACCTAAGTAGAAGTGGTTACTTGAGGAGAATATCTTTGGGCAAGAATTAAAAAGCAGCTAATGGTAGTTCTTAGTAACTTTCTATCTTTGTTCAACTTGCATATTTTCTAATTTTTGTGGAATGATAAACCACCTAATATGTAGTTACGTTATAAGCTACTGAATATATGTATGAATGTGTAGTGGGTGAACAGACCGAGAAAATGAATCATTCATTTCAGGGTAGTTGGTTACGTTTACTGGATTTCAGAAGTATTCTAATTCTTTCTAACAAATCAAAATTAGTCAGCAAGTAGTATCAGTTCTTTCACAATTACCTGTTACATCTGTGTGTCTTGAACTTAACTGTTGTCTCTAAAAAGTCTCCAGGGAGACTCCAGGGAGGATGGCTTTCTTTAAGTATGACCAGAGGAATGAGTTACTGCGTGTCTTGATTTTTTTGCTGTTTCTGAGAAGCTCCTTTTCCTTTTCTGGTGGAGCTTGACCATAAAACCTAGATGTGTACGGTTAATTTTTCCAGTTTTGACACAAAAAAAAAGGTTTAGTTATAGATCAGTTATTTCTTTGTATTCTGATTTGATAGGCAAGATTTTAGATTTACTTGATTAGTCTCAAAATTTAAAAAAAATGAAGAGGATGGTGGGAGGACAATGTTTATTTTAAAAAGGCTTGTAGATGGATAGAGTTTTGCAACACTTTTACAGATTACCTTTAAAATTGTTCAGGAAGCTACTCCTTGAAGGTATTTGAGCTCATACTTTCTTTGTTTAGATAACACCAAAAAAATCAGTTCTTGTTAAGTGATGGGTATCTATATCACAAAGTGCATACCTGTGTATCTGGGTTCTGAAGGTACCAGTAATAAAAACCAATGCTACCTTGTAGGTGGTACTTCAGATACATGGGTGAGCAGAGCTTGGGTGGACTTCTTTTTGCCCATGGGAGGAGAAACACTGTTATACAGACACTGTTATACTTGCTCATAGAGTCTAACAGAACTTGCTTTTAGTGTTCTGAAATTCTCTCCTCAGTGGATGAATGAGACAGTGGTTGAAAGAACAGTTTTAGAAGATACATGTGAACCAAAAGAGTGAGTTCCTCGATGTTAATACTCTGGATCAGACATGGGGTTTGCTTTGAACGTGATCTGATCATTCCTGTTAACACAGTTCTTTTTACATTGTGGACCAGCTTTGTAGTGTGGAAATGTGAATGTCTTCTGGATGAAACTAAACCAGAAGCCGTGCTCCTGAAGCAGTTGCAGACAGTCTGCTTCAGCTGCTAATGGGTATCCAGTTAATGGAACCAGCTGAATGCCACTCTGAAATACAACCACTTGCGATGGGTTCACTGGAGACTTGGGTTCTCAGAACCCTCTTTTCTGCTATATTATCCACTCCTTGTGCATTGCACTGGAATGGTATAGTCATTGTGAGCTTTTTGTGCACCAGAATCTAATTGGCCAACTCAGGTTCTGGTTTTGAACTTCATCTCTGAATGAGTCTGTATTGACTTGCTGATTCAGTACTTGCTAATCTTGACATGACTTTCCCTAGCTGCAGGGTAGAGAAGCCAGTGACGTTAGGATGGCTTTGCAAAGTGTGAAAGCAGCTGGAGTTTTCTGTTTGAAGGGAAAGGAAAAAACCAGCAAAGATTGGAACTGCAGCCTGTCAGTGGAGGAGTTGTAATGTGAAAAAAATTGGATAGCTCTGCACCATGCCTGCAGAAATTGAGAGTGAAAACAATTGCTTAAATACAGTCTTGTAGTAAGTGATGGAATTAAGAGTCTGGCTTCAGTCCTCTCTTCTGGGTACAAGTCAATATCTCCATTAGAATTAAAGCGTCATCATCTGATTCTTCAGCCAAAGGAGTCTTGGCTTTCTAGAGCTGTACTTTGCTTAACAACTTTGTGAAACAATTCAGAAGACAGATCCAAGTAAAAATAACAAATCAACAATTTAAAACCTTGATAGGTTTTAGAAGTGGAAATTGAGTACTAATTGAGATTGATGTTCTTTGATCAGAACCCTAATTTAAATAGTACTTGTCCTGTAGAAAAAACAATTGCATTAGATTGTCATCCATAGTTCTGTATATGCAGTCTGATACTGTGTACCTGCTGGAGTTTTACTGTTTGATTCTGGATTGTTTGGTATTATAATAACTAACACATAAGAGCTAATATTCTTGCAGCATTTATGTAGCTACAAAATCAAGGTAACAGTGCTAAGCCTTGGTAAACAAATACTGAATCAGTTAAGTAGTGCCAGTTTTAATTTGCATCATTAAACTGCTTTGGAAATGATTTAGAAGTACAGTGCTGTGTTGTTTTGATGTAAAATGACCTCTCTGTGTACAGTTCTAAATAAATAAAAACTTGTTTTGTTGATTTAATTATGGCAAATCTGTGATAGCAGCAGTATTTCAGATGGGTGCTGTTCTGTCTAATGCTTGTGGACAGGTTTAAAATATCTGTGTTTTTCTATGTAAGCTTTGTTCTGAGCTAAAAATCTGTAAAATTGCCTGTAGGGTATACCAACTGAAAAACAAAATGGAAACAGGTCATTTATGTTTGAGCTTTTGTGTTGGAGACAAAGGTGAAAGGAAAATAAAGATTGATTATGATCATGGTGATGTGGAGAATGTCTTGATCAGAAGGTTGTCATACCACAGCAAAAGCAATAGATACTCATATTTTTTCTCCCCTCCTTCTCCCCTGTATTTTTAAATGGGTGGGTTTATACTAACCATTTCATTTACTCTTAAATGCTTTAAAAATCATCTGTTATACTATTTCTTTCTAATGACTAATGGTAAAGTCTCGTGGGCAATCTGAGGCAGGCTTGGTTTAAATTAGACATGGAAGTAAGTTTTTTTTTGATGTACAGAACTAGTTCAAGAACTGTTCGAGTTTTTGGTTGAATACTTTGTTCATTTGACATCTTAGTTGGGTAGTTCGTCCTTGTACGAGGTGAATGTAAATGCTGGTTGCATCCCAGTGATTCCTTAGCTGCTTCCACTTTCCTCAAATAAGGTGGGAACTTTTCATGGGAACCTTAACCTCACAGTTTTAAAAAAGTCTCAGCATTTGGCTTTTTATGTGATGAAGGGCTTGTTCTCCATCTTCTGGTAAAACACTGAACAACAAGGAGGAGAGAAAGGCAAGGAGAGAAATCACAAAAGTAAAAAATAGCTTTCATATCTAGAAGCTTTAGATCATCAAGGCTCAGAATAATTGTAGTTTAACACTGTAAATTTTTTTTGTGTCCCTTTAGGATGTAACCTTGCTGTGGGACTTCACAAAGGCATCATCTGGTACTAATGTATTGGTAGGAAATCTTCTTGACTCCTCCAGATATGTCTAAATTTGGATTTCTAAATTATTTTTAATAGCTCAAATACTTAGTTAAGAAGAACACATGTTACAAAGCTATTTTGAACCAGTCTGTTCGTTTTCCTTACAGGACAGGAGAGAGGCACCACGGGCAATGTTGCTGTGTTCACTTAAGTTCTGATGGTCTGGCAGTACTTCTTGAAGCAGCTCCTTTTTAGAATCTGTGAGGATCATTGCGCAGTGCATGGTCTTGTGCTCATTGGTCATGCCTGCTATCATCCTAGTCATCTCCTAATTAAGTTCTTTTACATTGTATTCTTGGGGTGGGGATGATTTTATTGTTGCAAACCAGGACTGATGCTCCACGTGGAAAGGAGAGATCCATTCACTTACTTACAGGTTTATTTCTATTTTACCAGTTCAGTTCTGTGACATTTCATGTGATTCGGTAATGATACGAGCACAAGGCTGGAAGTGCACAAAAGACTCAAGGCCAGAAGCTTGGCTTAGTTTGTAAACTACCATAAATTGACCTTAAAAGTAGGCTATTACTAGCTTTCTAGGAATTTGAACAATGCTGTCTTCATTACATGCTCAGTTCTTTAATGGTTGTAGTAGTCAGTGAGATTATGCTTCAGGCTCACAGTTTTACTCTGAAAAATACAGCTTTCAAAAATGAACTTGTCTTGTCATTGTCATCTCAATGAGATGAATGTTTAGCCTCAGCCCAAGAATCAGTGTAATAGGTTTGTTTCCCAGAAAACAACCCAAACAAACCAAAGCGTTTTATTCTGCCACTGTAAAGTCAGAAGATAGCATCAACATCATGATGACACCTAGCTGCTTGATCAAGAATCCACATCAAGTCAGCATGTTCCTTGTGTATCATCTCTTAGGATTCAGGGCCTTTGGCAGGGACTAAACTGTCTTGCAATTTCTAGCACTTTCTCCAGTACCCATGATCTATTGCCATTCAAGGGCTTGTCACCTCTGTGTGCAATTAGAGAATTTTTTTCCTGGCTATCCTAAAAAGACGAGAGAGCATTTAATTCTGTTATCTTTATTCCTCAAAAGCAGTGTTTTAGTGGCCATTCAGCATTTTTTGGACTTCTTTTTTAAAGGTGTTTTATTTCTTACTATATTCTGTTCTTTGTCTGAGGAATTTATGCATGTACAATAAATTTATTTATAACAACTCTATTTTTACATTGCAGTTAGAATATAATCCACAGATTAAAAGAAAAAAAACCTTTTTGTTCATCTATATTTCATGTAGGTATTTCAGAAGTGAATTTATTGGTATTAAAAAGCACCAGTATATTCATTTTTTAAAGAAATGTGTTCATCTTAGATATTTCAAAGCAAGTGCATAAACCTATATATTTATGACATGTTTTTAGAAGTTTCTGTATCTGATGGTCTAGCTGCCCAAATTGTAGTGAGACCTCAAAATACTTGGTTACCCTAGTGTCAGGATGTGTTCACACCCTTAATGTGACACCATCTGGAACTGTGGTTGTGCAGAGTTGCATTGTGTGCTTCTGCACTGGAGTGCTGCATATCTGAGATTCCTCAATATTTCCTCTAAGATGTTGGTTCTGGACACAAAAGTTGTCAGTGAGCTTATCTACTGGCAAGGTGTGGCTGGTGGAGATTCTCAAGTTCAAGCAGAGTTGTGCCTGTGTGTGTGTTAAGTACTGATGAACAGTCCTTGTGGATCCATGGATACTGCAAGGACTTCATTGAATATTTCATGGTGCTCTTAACTCCCCTGGGAAAGGAAAGTTTAATCAGCAGTTTCAAATCTCGCTCTGTTTTCTTTTGAGTGAGAGTTAAATGTAAGCAGTTATGTGACTGCCATACCTGAAAGCTCAACAACATGAAGAACATGAATGGGAAATGATTTTTCAGAGAGAAGCAGATAGGTTGCATTTTTGGAAGTGAAAACTGACTTAAGATTATAGACCCTTGGAGTTAGGATTTGAGGGGTGTCTTTAGTCTTACTAATTGGGTTCTTTTGGTAATTGAATAATAGGTAGCTCCTTTGTTGGAGAAGAAATACAGGGGAGAGAAGTTTTCTGGGCCTCTACTAGTCAGACTTTTAAATCCATGTCTTCATTTAGTGATTATCTTCAAGGTGTGGAGATCAGTGCAAAAGGCAACAAAAATGAAGTACAGAATTATGAAGCGGAAAACATTTTTTGCTAGAGATGTAGTAAATCTCGCTTTTCTAAGCTTCAATAAAATTACTTTTAAGGTGTCAAAAGCAGAAAGATGGCAGTTCAGGAACTAGTAAGTGCATAGGACACAGAATATTGGGATACATTTCCATTTAAATTTCAGTTTAGGTTTAAATGGTAAGAGTCTTCTAGCTTACCTTCAGAGCTACACTTCAGTTTTGTAATGCAAAGAGTGGATTGTGCTGGTAGTACAAAACCAGGAGGCATCATCTGTTTTCTTCACAGGTTAGTGTGGCTGCATTGTCAGTGTTTCTTCACATTCAGCAGCAGCCAGATCGCATAGGAAGACTTCCAGTAGTCATGATGTATTTTCATGCTCTTACTGCTCCAGTGTCTTGCTTTGCCTGCTTCTCATGGCTCATCATTGCACGTTTTAGTAACTTGCACATTGACAAGGAGTGAGACTATTACTGTGCATTACATTCTTAAAATGCAGCTGTCTGTATTTGAAAGGTAATTCTTGCTCATTGGTAGTATTACACAAGAAATCTGAGGAAAGATGAGTTTAAATAATTGCAAGCAGACACTAGTGTGGAGCTTTTAAAGGTCAGTATTAGAATTACAATTCTCTTTTTGTGCTGTTCTTTAGCTGA
>VWZP01000489.1:9287-27578 GCA_013396995.1 Dicaeum eximium
TGTCCCAGGTCCTTTTCAGGTGTGGCTATCTCGGATGAGCCCCCAGATTCTGATAAATGGGCCATGAGACTTGCTCCCTTTTAAAGGCCTTTATTGAAAGACAGCTCTGGGGTAGGGGGCCTGAGGGGTCGCGCACACCGCCGCTGCTCCCAGTAGACGCTGCCGAGGAGGAGGAGTGATTCAACTTTGTCGCTTTGGGCAGAGCTGGGGCTTTCATCCATCCTCACGGGAGTCCTCAGAAAGACACAATGGCTCGAAGTTCCAGGGGTGTCACTTCGACAATGTACTATTGAGATTATGGTGACAATGCGAAGTCCAGCTCTGGTTGATGGTTGGTTGCTCCTTATCTTCCTGCCAACTTGGGAATGTCATTTTTCTTGGTCTTTACGGTGGCTCCTTGTCTCTGGGGCCTTTCTTTCCGGCTGCTACTGAATGTCTCTCAATTTGCATATGTGCGCAAAGTCCTTTGGGAGCAGCAGATGTGATACCCGACGGAAAGGGGGTACAGGAAAAGGGGTACATAAGGTGAAAGGAATAACTAGAACAGGTAAGTTCTTCTTATAACTACAAGGGGATGAACAACTGGGACAGGTTAAAGGGGGGGATGACCTTCCAGAACATAATTGGCTCTTCGGTTAACAATACTAAATAGGGTCTCGGGACACCTCTGCAACAGGTAAATAGTGCTCATTATTTCCTACGCTTCCCCCAGCCCAAATCTCTGATATCTCTGCCCTTCCCACGAGAACGCCCCCTCAGCTACGATAGTAAAGCCAGCTGCACTCCTCCCCCTTCTCTGTGGTTACTTCTTTTGTTTCTCTTAAGTACCGGCCGTTATTGTTTCTTAGCAACGAAATGGGAGAAAATTCCCTAAGAGGAAAAAACAAAAGGAAAAATCCTAAACTCCAACAGCATACTAATTCCAAGTCTGATCAATTGCATCATTGCTGGAATGAGAGAAAAACTTTACTCAACTTTGACCTTTGTCCTGCACAGACCACTTGCTACCTCATTCGAAGGCAGACACGGCAGTGTGCGGTATTGGGTGAAAGCTGAATTGCATAGGCCTTGGCTTCTACCAGTAAAATTAAAGAAGGAATTTACAGTCTTTGAACATATAGATATCAACACTCCTTCATTACTGGTAAGAACTGACAGAACTACTCATTCCTTTTCTGGCATAAAAATAATGAAGTATAATAACTGAAACAATGTCAGCATGTAACTTTACCTAATATTTATTTGCTAGTTTAAGTACAGCTCTTCTTTTAAGTATTATATCAGTTTAACAACACTTTAACTGCTGGTATTTTGAAGGCTAAGTTATCCTGTACTTGGAGTTGCTTGATCTTTACAAGACGTAAAATGCATTTGTCGGTCTAAACTGATACCATGAAATTGTAGAATCTCATTAAGGAAGAAAATTTGGTGAACTGGTCCTCTTAAATTATAAATAAAGAATAATCTATGAAGGAACAATGCAATGCTTAATATTTTAGTGAGGGACTGCTAACTTAAAAATGCAAAGTAAACAATTTACTGCAGTGCATAATTGATAATGTCAATAGGGATAGTTTTCTACTGATGGGGAGGAAATGATCACAATTCTGTATAATCCTTTTCTGAAATATCATGTTATTTAAATAACTTTGTGAAAAATGCCATTCACGTGTGTTTAAAATTTTGAAAGTTTAATAGTAAAAAATTAAGGCAATACAAATTTGGACAATCAAAGTTAGGACAATAAAAGACAATAAGAGCAAAGAATTACGGACGTCCGGGTGCTTCTCTCTCAGAAAAAGCACATGCACTAACAAAGGATTAACCCTTAAAAGCAATAGCCTGTTGCATATTAATATCCTTTCGAACAAAGGGTGTCTTCTGCTTAATTTCTGCTCCCCGTCTCATCACGTAAATAAATTTCTTGGTTCATAAGAGTCTAGAAAAAGTACGATAAGGAGGCAGTAATTATTTTCTCGGAATTTTGGTGTCTTCTTGTTGTTATCTTTATGCGAAGATTTTCTTGGTTATCTTATCCGTTCCTTGAGCTAGTTACAAAAAGTATCTTACATCACATAGTTTCTATTTTAGTATTACGCTTTAGCCTAAAAACTATATTTTCCACACTACTTAAAAAGATTAATACAGCACTACAAAAATTAATACAACATAACTTTGCAACATAACACATATCGTATTCATTTTAGTATTTGCGAAGAGCCAATCATATAATATGCATTTTTCACAACTTTAATATCACAACTGCTTTCAGTGAGGATTTGATTTCAGTCTGGCCTAAAAATCCTTTATTTTATCCCCTTCTCAAGTTTTAATCTAGAGGGGAAAGAAAATCAGAAGACCGTTGCAACAGATTTCTTGTGTGTATGGGTGAAAAATCAGCTTGCAAAGGGACCTTGCACAAACTCCATGAAAATCGAAGGTCTCTCATTTGACTTTAGTGGGCTTTGGATCAAGCCCTAAATCCTGGTGTTGTGTAAAATAAGTCTTTTTAACATAGATGAAACTGGATTATTCAGAAACTGAAGAAATAGCAGGAGTAAAGATTACAGTAGTTTAGCTTAGTTATTTTGCTTTGGAAATGCAGCATAATGAAAAGTGTGAAGATGTTTTAATTTGCTGTTAGTTGAATGAAAAGCTCTGCAGCATTATGTTGAGATGTGTAGGTTATGAAGCCTTTTGTTTTAAGGTATACAGTATTTTCTTTTAGTATTTTTTTAATTGTGGCTGTAGTATGGAGGATTGCAGAAAAAGCAATGTGAATACACCAGTGAAATTAGGACAAACGTATCTGTATAATGCTGTTTAAACTGCTTGAGACTTTTCCTATGAAAGCAGCTTTGTTTATCAAAATATGTAATAATAAGCACGTTATGAAAATTAATATTTTCCTGTGTTGATTTAAATACCTGATGAGATTCATGGAGCTCCTAATTTGATGGACAATACTTTTCTTCTTCTTGCAGTCACCCCAAGCAGGCACAAAAGAAAAGACTCTATGTTGTTGGCTTTGTACCTCAGGCCCAATATCTTTAAGTGCCAAAATTGAAAGAAAGGGCTACACCCCAGGTATGTGATCCTATAATCAATTCTGTGTGATTTTCCTTCCTTTTAAAAGCTGGAGTCTGTACTACTGTTTTTACATAAATGAAGCCTTAAGGATATTTGTACCACATCAGTCTGCATTTAGCAATCTTCACTGCATACCCTGTTAACTATGATTTGCGGAAAAAAACCCTAAACTCCACGATTCCACAACTAGTAAAAGTTGGGAAGTAGGTATGCATCTTTATNATTCTACCTTGTTTCAACCAAGGCAGCGCTACTTGTATCTCTAGATGGTTCAATGATCTTTTCTGTTAGACTGGCATGTTTTGGATGTTAGGCTGGTATTTTTTTTACATGTGTTGTTTTCTTTTTCCTTTTAGAACAGCTGTAGTGGTTTTGGTTTGCTAATTTTTCAATTTTCGGCTAATGCACTAATGAGTGTGGTGGGTTCAGTGTTGGCTAATTACTAGTGCATTTACTAGAATGTATTTACTCATTTTTTGTTGTGATATAGGATTAGGAGAAAGGCAAAGTAGGATCAAAACTTTAAAAGTGTATAAAGAAAAACTTTATTAACAGTAACTAAAAGAAAGAGTAATAAGAATCAGAACAAAACTTTTAGGACACTTCTCCTTACAACTTTTTCCTATTGACAATGTAAAGAAACAAAAAAAAATTTAGTCAGTTTACTACTTTCAAAATAGGTTTTTTTTTTTTCAGTTCACTTAAGGAGTGAAGTCCCTCTTGTTAATGTTATGGAGACTTCTCTATAAGAAAACAGTTCCCCACAAATAGCAGCTGCCCGGGGAAATCTGCAATTGTAAAATCTTTCTCATTGTCAGGAAAATTAATCCACAAACATCAGAGGTTTATGTCCAAAAAGGAGACAGAGGAGTCCTATAACTTTATTCGAATAAAGGGAGTGACCATGGGGCATTTCCCTGGGGTCTCTCAAATTTTTGGAGGACGCAGCCTCCTTTTTATCCTAAATTCCTGGCCGCATTTCCCTTCTCTTTCCCCATTGGCTGAGGTACTTGAGAGGTACAGACTTCCCGGAACGCCTGATCCCCTATAATGTATAACTCTCCTTTTTAATTTTTAATTCTTATGGAATTTTAGGGTTTTTCCCCATTGTTTCTTTCATCTTTCAATATCCAGCTTCATTTATCAGCAAACCTACAGTTTGTTTGTAAAGGCAAATATCTTTTCCCATTCATCAATCAGTGGAATCCTTCCCATTGTTTCTTTTATCTCTCAGTGCTAGTTTTATCTACCAGCAGACCCACAGTTTGTTTGTAAGGACAAGTCCATCATTCCTCTCATAATTTTCTACAAGCTTTTCCCACAGCTGTGTTTATGGGCTATGTCAACTTATGGGGTATTGTTTTAAAGATGAGATGTTTAAAGGTAAAGGTTTTCATTATCTATCTCTCAAATAATCTTCTTCCTGGGAACAGAGATCTTCTTTTTCCTCTTCTTAAGGGCACAGGATCTTCATCGCTCTTCTCTCTTTTTCTGTTTAAACTTTTTATAGGATCACAGCTACTTTAACATCTGTTTACTTTGGCATGGAGGCCTTTGCTTGATAGCAATTTGAACCCTTCATCTCCCCACGCTTTCATGTGTTACAGGGAAACAGAGTCTGATGTATCAATTGCATCTTTCTCTATAGCTTTATAAGAGGATTTCAGCCTCGAGATCAAGGCATCTCTTCATCTGTCTTATTTGGGACTTGACTCTTTCTTCACTGACTTCGATGTCTTCATGTTGCTCTTCTACATGCCTACATCTTGCTCTTTTCTCTCACTCGAGGGAGGATTGAAGCACTGAAAGACTTAATATCTCGCCCGGGACCTGCAGATGGTCACTGACTCTGGCCGGGTTCAATAGCTTGCTGCGGGAACTGTGGCTGGAGGCGGGGAGTGGGNTCACAGAGGCGTGTACAGCTTTCCAGTGGCTGGAAGCTTTGCATCACTTCCGTGAATGCGTGCCATGCAAAACCACCACAACAGCTCATGGGGATCTTGTTTCTATTAGCATCAGTGGATGTTTTTTTCCAGGTAGAGCAGTGATAGCAGCATCGTTATAACAGTATAAAGAATGTGAAAATTTGCTTAAGCTGCCTTGTAAATGTAAAGAGAAATTGAAATTCTGGTGTGTTTTGCTGAGGTTTTTTTTTGTTTTGTGGGTTTTTTTTTTTTCCTTTTTGTTTCAGGTGAATCAATTCAGATCTTTGCTGAGATTGAGAATTGCTCTTCCCGTATGGTGGTGCCAAAGGCAACCATTTACCAAACGCAGGCATTCTATGCCAAAGGGAAAATGAAGGAAGTCAGACAGCTTGTTGCCAACCTCCGTGGGGAATCCTTGTCATCTGGCAAAACAGAAACCTGGAATGGCAAACAGTTGAAAATTCCACCTGTTTCCCCTTCAATCCTTGACTGTAGTATAATCCGCGTGGAGTATTCACTGATGGTATGTTGGGCAGTCTGTTTGACTTACGAGAATGAGTAGCTTCCAACATGCCATACAAATTTCTAGCACAGCATTTTGTGATCATTAGTTATGAAAGAAATACATGTTGTGGTATTAGTGTCATGACAGGAGGTCTGGTAAGTAAATTTAATTTAAATCATGCAAGTCCTTAAAGCAGCTGTCTGTCAACTAAGCAAGCATTTAATGAGTAGACTGCATTTCCATGTGAGGGCTCATGTTAAGACTCTTCTTAACTTGAAGAGCTCATGTCTCCATAGGGGCATGGGCCCTAAAAGGGGCTATTAGAAACAAGCTCCTCATGAAAACTTTCATAGAAAGATAACTTAGACTAATACTTATGAAATGCTGATAAAACCCCACATTTTAATCATGTACTTGTTTCATTTTTCTTCAGGTATATGTTGATATTCCAGGAGCTGTGGATTTATTCCTTAACTTACCACTGGTCATTGGTACCATTCCTCTACATCCATTTGGTAGCAGAACATCAAGCGTAAGCAGCCAGGGTAGCGTGAACATGAATTGGCTTGGTCTGACTCTGCCTGAAAGACTAGAAGGTAACTTGATAATACAAATCCCAATCAATTTGCTACTCTCTTGATTTTCATCTGCTTTATTCATTGCAGTCTTGTTAACAGAGTCAAATTATATCCTTTTATAATGAAGCCCACAGGAAATCCATTGTGGATGTTTTCTTGCCAACTGCTTGTTCTGTGTAGAGCAAGAGATTTTTTTTCCCTCCCTGCCTTTCTGTCTCTAGGACAGGCAGTAAAATCTAGCTTCTTTGGAAAGTGGCAGAAATAAAAGCACAGGATACCATTGTATCTGTGCATAGCTTCATTGCTTCCACTTCCAGTATCCCAATCGCATCATTGGTTATAAGGCATTGCAACCCATAATAGCAGTTTCTGGGCTTTCTCATCAGCCTTAGTAGCCAAGGCTTTGTGAAAAGATAATATGATTTTCTATGGGAGATTTCTCATGGCCAAAGAAAGAATTATGTATTTCCTTCCTTCTCTTTTTGCATATCTAATATCTTGTTTTTTTAAGTACAAATCCCAGACCTAGAGACTTCTGGAGTACAGAGGACTGCAATGTTCTGTCATTTCTACCTGTACAGAGAACAAATTATCTTTGGTCTGATTTAAATTTTAAGGGGATAATTCAGCCACAATAAACAGTGGTCAGTCTGTCTTTGAACATAAGCTTAATATTAGAATAAAACAGTTTTTGTTTAACAGTTTTTAAGTCATTGTTTATCTGCTGGCAAATCTTTCAGTGGTTGAAGTTTAATATTTATCATGTTGTATATTTTATCATGCATAAGAACTTGTTTGAACTGTATGTACCTTCTCCCTCCAGCACCTCCTAGCTATGCAGAAGTGGTCACAGAGGAAAACAGACAGTCTGGCCTTGCACCTGTAGCTGCTTTTGATGATTTTCAGAGAGCACTGCAAGGACCATTATTTGCATACATCCAAGAGTTTCGTTTTCTGCCTCCTCCCCTATATTCAGAAGTAGGTATATCTGTCAGACTGTGATGATTTATATATTGTTTGTGACTGATTTTTTTTTGTCTGATGGAATAAGTTTAGAAACCTGTTTTTCCTTCTTAAAATTGGAAGAAACCATTAAAATTATGAACATAGACTAAGTTGGTTTTGAGGAGGATTTTTGTTTGTTTGCAAGATGCAGATGAATTGCATAATGAGTTTTCCATGCCTGTTTTACAGCATGGGTTAGCCTTTTTATAATTTATTTTATTTTATTTTATTTTTTACATGAACTCTGCAACCTTAAATTTAAAAGGTGCTCCATGAGGTGCCTTGGCTCCTCCATCATGCTATTTCCTGGAGCGGCCGACTGGGGAGGTAATTCTTCTCGGCAGCACTCTTCCCTAGTCTAATACTTCCTGGAAATTTTCAAATTGTTGTTTGCCCTTTTAGAAACATAATTTTAAAAAATTTGTGTATTAAAAATAAGGTTTCAGCTCTTTCGCCTCTGCTGCTTCCTAACATTTTATAGCAACCACTAAACTCTTTTGCCTGCATGTGTGTTTAAATTCTGTCAATGTAGGCCTTTCAGAAGTTTAATGTAGAAAAGCGATGTATTGGTATTAATTTATGACTTAATTTTTCTGAAGTACACAGTTCTTCAACACTTTTGGCCTTCACAGAACTAAAAATGCAGCCACCGAATAACCATGAATGAGATGCAAATTTCAAAACTATTCATGTTAGTTTTTTTTTCTTTTTCAAGAAAAATAAGTGATATAGGACAAATTTTAAAAGTGTACTCTGGCCAAATTTTGTCTGAATTTATCCACTTTAGGAAAATAGCATTATGTAGCACAACTTCCTCCCCAGGCATGAAATGCAAAAACAAAGGGCTATATGAAGTTAACGGATTCAATGTTGTCTAAAAGATGCAATGTACGCTTAAACTATTTTTACATCTAGTTTTTGAGACCTAAGTTAGCGGGCTTGTACCCTTTATTTCTCCTGTAGAGAGGAAGAAGAGGTAAGGTTTAGAACACATGAACTTTTTTAAACATCCCATAGGATATTTGAGGATTAACTACTTTAATTTAAAAGTAGAATTACTTTTTTATTGATAAATTTCTGCCATTTCAAGAAAAACTTCTTCACTTCTCTCAATTAAATATTTCTTAAATTATGTTTCCAGTGATGTGTGTCAAGTCATCTTTTTTGTAAATATCAGATAATTCAAAAGACTTCTGTTTGAGTAAAGGAGAAATTTTTTTTATAGCAGTTATTCATGCTTATCCTTAAATTGCCATCAACCTGTAGTTTAAAGTCTTCCACTGGATCTAACATTTCTATTACTGTTTATCCAAAGTTTTGTCTAACTAGAAGTTTTTCAGTTATTTCAATAACCCTTGGACTGGAAATGCCACATATCATTATAATTGTCTTAAACTTGTGAATTTTTATTTTTATTCCTAGCAATTGATGCTGAATTGCACTGGGTTATCGTGGCTTTTATTTTTGGGTTGGTTTTTTGTTGGTTTTTTTTTTTTTTCCCTGGGTTTATTTGGTCGATTGTTTGGTTGTTTTTTGTTGTTTTGGGTTTTTTTTTTCTTTTTCTTTTGGTTAGATTGATCCAAACCCAGATCAGCCCACAGATGAGATACTGTCTTGCCCCTCTCGTTGATGGAGTCCATAAAAAGCTGACTTGACTTGGGTTTTGAACCACACCTTCTATGTTGAAGATCAAGGTGTCATAGTGGAGACTTGCTTTTAAAGGAAATGGTATTGCTTTTGCCTGTATGGTGAATAAATGAAAAGAACCTGTGATCATGCTTTGACACCTACAGCACATCATAGGACTGCTCCACATGCTTGAAAACCTGCATCCCCCTCCATTAAATAGTGGCACATACTAGGAGCAGCCTTATTAGCGTGCAGTCAGGTGTTTCAAAACACTCGAACCATGTTGTAAGAGACGAGTGGCTGCTTTCTATGATTCTATGAAAATTTGCACATGCTTATTACTTATGTTATACAGTTAAGTGTCACTACAACTTATTCTCATTTGTAATGGACTGTTGTTACCAACCCCCCCCCCAATTGTTTGTGATCTGCACAACAAGGAGCAAAAGACAGCTTTGCCAAAAAAAAAAAANAAAAAGAAATGAAGGCTGACAAATGCCCTGACTTTTTCTTTAATTTGATGTAGCCTGGACTCTACTTGCATATGCACATGCTCAGAATTGTCCTAGTAGGCTGATCCTGCATCACCTCTTCAGCTTGGATCCTATTGTGGATTTATTTACAAACATTACATACCTTCAGAGTCAATCCTTGCTGTATGTTTTGCAGCCAACTGTAGTAGACAAGCAACAGATAGGTGAGGGAAGAGAGAACAGAAAGAAACTAATGAGATGTGATCAAGACTGTATATCTTCTTGATTTCTTAAAAGAATTTGTTGCCTTTCTGCTTTTATTGCAAAGCAGTGTTTTGTTACAGACTGTCTAAAGATCACTTAATCTCAGGTGAATTAATCACTTGCCAAACTGTTAGAATGCTATTTGTTTTGTTATGTTGCACTGTTATTTATATTTGTGTTTTGGTTTTGTTCTTTGAGGGGGATTTTGAACAGGGACATGCGCAAAACTTACAAAGTGAAAGCAGCACCAGCAGACACTAGCAAAGTGTGAAAAGAAAGTGTGAAAAGGGGATAATCATATGCTGTCCAGGGTTTACAGGCAGAGATATCTTAACTATTAGGGGTGGGAAGGAGAAGGTTTGTTGGTTGGTTTGTGTTTGGTTTTATTTAAATAATATGTCGTTACCTAATCATCAAAAATTATGTATAAAACAAGTCTCCAGTAGAAAGTGTATTTCAGATTGCAAGAAAAAAATTGAACTGTGGCAACTAAGCAGCAGCTCAGTTTGCCCATTTGGTATTCTCTTCAGGGTTTATGATACTCTGTCACAATCACAGAACACCAGATTGGAAGGGAGCTCAAGGATTATCTGGTCCAACCTTTCTTGGCAAAAGCATGGTCTAGACAAGATGCCTAAAAAGTGTCCATTGTTGAGGAATCTGACACTTCCCTGGCAAGATTATTCCAATGGCTGATTGTTCTCTCGTGTCCAACTGGAATCTCCTGAGGAGTAGCTTGTACCTATTACCCCTTGTCTTTTCCATGTGACTCCTTGTAAAAAGGAAGTCTCCATCTTCTTTGTAGCCACCCTTTAAATACTGGAACATGGTGATAAGGTCTCCCCTTAGCCTTCTTTTCTCAAGGCTGAACAAACTGACTTCTCTCAGCCTTTCTTCACATGGCACCTTCCCAGTCCTTGAATCATCTTTGTGGCCCTTCTCTGGACCCTCTCCAGCCTGCCCACATCTTCTTTTGTATGTCAGGGACCAAAAGTGAGCACAGCATTCCAAGTGTGGCCTGACAAGGCACTGAGTAGAGTGGGAGAATGACTTCTTTATCTCTGCTGGTGGTGCCCTTGTTGATGCAACCCAGCATCCTGTTGGCTCTCTGCTACAGCAGCTCACTGTCCACTCATATTCAGCTTGTTGTCCACCAAGATTCCTAGGGCCCTTTCCACAGAACATCTCCCCAGAGGGATAGATCCCAGCCTATGCTGCATTCCTGGACGATGTTTTCCAGGTGCAAGATGTTTGTCTTTGTTGAACTTCATAAGGTTCTTGTTAGCCCACTCTTCCAGCCTATCCAGGTCTTCCTGCAGGGTGGATCTTTCTTCCAAAGTGTCTGCTTCCCCACTCAGCTTGGTATCATCAGCACGCTTTATCGGGGTACACTTGATTCCATCATCCAGATTACTTATGAAGATATTAAACAGCATTGGGCCCAATATCAATCCCTGGGGGACCCCACTTGTGACAGATTTCCAGTTTGAAAAGGAGCTGTTTGCCACCACCTTCTAGGTGTGGCCTGTCAGCCAGTTCCCCACCCACTGCACAGACCACTTGTCTAGACCATAACACATTAGTCTCTGTAGGAGGAGGCTGTGGGAAACAGCATCGAAAGCCTTGGAGAAATCCATGTGGACAGTGTCCACTGCTTGCCCCACATAACCAAGCTAGTTACTTAGTCATAGAAAGTGATCAGGTTTGTTAAGCATAATTTGCCCTTGGTGAGTCCATGCTGGCTTTTCCCAATCCCATGCTTCATTTGACTTCTGATAGCCCCAAGGAAGATTTGTTCAATAACTTCCCCAGAGACTGAATAAGACTGATAGACCTATAATCTCCATGATCCTCTTTTAATCCTTTCTTGTAGATGGGGGTAATATTAGCCTTCTTCCAATCTCCTGGGCAGTCCCCTGATCTCTGTGACTTCTCAAAGGTGATGGAGAGCAGCCTTGCAATGATGTCAGCCAACTCTCTTAACACCCCTGGGCGGATCGTGTTAGAGTCCATAGATTTGTTGGGGTCAAGCTCCTGTAACAGTTCACATGCCAACTCTTTCTTCATTGACAGTAGGTCTGTGTTTGCATCAACCTGGATTTTTGTTCCCAAGGCCTGGGGCCCAACAGTGCTGGGTGAAGAAGAAAGTGTTGAGAATCTCTAGTCTTTTCAGCATTGTTGGTGACTAATTCATCTCTCTTGTTTAACATCAGGTCCATATTTTCCTTCTGTTTCTTACTCTTTACATACACAAAGAACCCTTTCTTCGGGTTTTTGGCATCTCTGGACAATTTTGATTTGGGCTGAACTTTTGCTTTTCTAACTGCTTCTCTGCATGCCCTGGCAGTGCCTTTGTAGCATTCAATAGATATTTGTCTGCTTTTCCATCTCTGGTATGCTTCTCTTGGTTTTGATCAGACTCAGAGGCTTGCAGTTGAGCCAGGGGGGTCTCTTGCTCTGCCTATTTCTTTTACCTTTAAAAGCGATGAATTGCTTTTGTGCTTCCAGGAAAGCATTCTTCGAAAATCTCCCAGCCCTCACTAGCACCTTTATCCTCTGTGGAAGCTTCACGTGGAATCCCTTCCAACTGAGCTCTGAGCAAGCTGAAGTTTTCTCTTCTAAAATCTAAAACCTTTGTCTTAATACTAACCTTTAGCGTGCTCAGCTGGCTCTCCAATTCCACAATATTGTGATCACTGCAGCCAAGGTTATCACTAACAGATATTACAAAGCAGATTTTCTTGGTTTGTGAGAA
The DNA here is from genome assembly GCA_013396995.1 of Dicaeum eximium. Lineage (NCBI taxonomy): Eukaryota > Metazoa > Chordata > Aves > Passeriformes > Dicaeidae > Dicaeum > Dicaeum eximium. The sequence goes on from VWZP01000489.1 coordinate 21,512, forward strand.
GCAAGTCCAGCAGTGCCTCATTTCTGCTTGGCATATCTAACGTTTGTATGAGGAAGCAGTCCTCTACGTATTCCAGGAACCTGATGGCTGATATATGAGCTGCTGTATTGTTCTTCCAACAAATGTCTGGGTAGTTGAAGTCATCCATGAGAACCAGGTTCTGTTGACCTGAAGCTTGTTTAAGTGACCCAAATATTGCTCCATTGGCCTTATCATCTTGGTTTGGAGGTTGGTAGACTAAAACTATTATAAAACTGAGCCAGAGTATCAGTGTTACCAACCATACTCAAATTAGTTTGCTGAGAATTGCTCTGATCGCTCCTGGGCTAGTCCTGAGAGCTTTAAAACAAACAATTTATAACAAAAAATTTCCATTTTAGGGCCAGTTCTCTTCAACATCTTCATAAAGGACTTGGATGCAGGACTCAAAGGTATACTAAGTTTGCTGATGATAATAAAATGAGAAGAGCTGTTGACTCCCTCAAAGGCAGAGAGACCTTGACAAATGAGAGGGCTGGGCAATCACCAACTGTATGAAGTTCAACAAAGGCAAGTGCCAGATTCTGCACCTGGAATGGGGCAACCCTGGATGTATGGGCAGACTGGGGAACAAGAGGCTGGAGAGCAGCTCTGCAGAAAGGGAACTGGGGGTCTTGGTCGATGCCAAGTTAAACATGAGTCAGCAGTGCCCTGGCAGCCAGGAGGGCCAACCGTGTCCTGGGGTGCATCAGGCATAGCATTGCTGCCAACCAGTCAAGGGAGGTGCTTGTCCTGCTCTGCTCTGCACTGGTGCGGTCTCACCTCGAGTCCTGGGGGCAGTTTTGGGTGCCACAATATAAGAAGGATATAAGTCTATTAGAGAGCATCCAAAGGAGGGCTGCAAAGATAGTGAAGGGTCTAGAGAGGAAACCGTATGAGGACTGGCTGAGGTCACTTGGTTTGTTCAGCCTGGAGAAGAGGAGACTGAAGGGAGACCTCATTGCAGTCTACAGCTTCCTTGTGAGGGCAAGTGGAGGGGCAGGCACTGATACTGGTCTCTTCTCTCTGGTGACCAGTGACAGGACCCAAGGGAATGGCCTGAAGTTGTATCAGGGGAGGTTTAGGTTGGATATTAGGAAAAGGTTCTTCACCCAGAGAGTGGTTGGGCACTGGAACGGGCTCCCCAGGGAAGTGGTCACAGCACCAACCTGACAGATCTCAAGAAGTGTTTGGATGATGCTCTCTGGCACAGGGTGCGATTCTTGGGACTGTCCTGTGCAGAGCCAGGAGCTGGACATTGATGATCCTTGTGGGTCCCTTCCAACTCAAGATAATCTATGATTCTATGAAAAAAAACAAAAAATCCAACAGCTTTAATCATACATTCATCTAGAATGCGAGAAATTATATAGAAAAAGCGCTGACTCCTTGAACGTATTCTAAAGAAGAAATGAATGATGGAGCTATTAGATCTGATCAGTGTTTTTATGCTAGAGATTTGTAAATGTAAGTTTTCTTTTCAGAAATCATGTAAAAAAAAATAAAACCAAACAACAACAACAAAAAACCCTACCCAAAACCAAAAACCAACAAGAAAAACTATTGTCTGAGACATGTCTGATGTTGACTATTTAAAAACTAATTCATCATGTGAATCCTTGTGCAATGAAACAGCTCAGAAGGGAGGGGAGGGAAAGCTGGTGTTTCTCTATTGTGCTCATTCTTACAAAGTTATGCCTTATTTTTAAGGCTTCATAGATATAATAAAATAGGCTTTTCCATAAGTGGCCTTTATGAGAATGTGAAAGATATTTTATGTTCCAAAAATGATGACAGGGTGATTAAATGAGAGTCACATCTTAAGTGATTCAGTTCAAATGTTTGGGCTTTGATAAGCAAGAATTGGAAATTGGGTGATGTCTTATGCTGCCATTTTTGTGACTATCCTTTCCAACCAGACAAAATTTTACAAGTTAAAATTGTTGTCATAAAAGGGCATTTGATGATTTTACTTTTTTTTCCTTTTTTGTTGACAGACTAGGGAACAATTGTTGATATGCATAGCATTGAAGCACTTATCCCAGTATATTGGAAAAACTATATATGAAGCAAAACTGACCAATGTTGTCATAATTGATGTTGCATCACAGGCTGTGATCAGAGTGAAAAAATCTAAAACCTTAGCAATTAAAGATCTCCCACTTAAACATTTTTATTAGTTGTTCAGAGGCATTATCGGTTCATAGCTGTAGCCCAATATTTGATATAGAATCTTGATCTGAATTAGGAAAAAGTAAAATCCAAGCATTAGAGAAACAAAGTGCAATATTAAATGTTTTCTTTATAGATTCTATTCTATGGCTGGGTTTTGGTTGGGGTTTTTTGTTTGGATTTTTTGGGCTGTGTTTCTTTTTTAAATTAACTTTTGGTGCTGAATATGTCTTTATGGACTTTGTTTTAAGAGAACTATGTGGAAAACAATTAAAATTTTTCTATTGTTCTTCCTTGTGAAAAAGAAACTACAATTTTGTTTAAATGCTTAAAATGCTTTAATTGTAATCTGTAAGATTGTTTGTGACTTAAACATTTAATATGTGTCTTTGTGTAAAATAACAGCCATAGGGATCAAATTGCTATCAGAAATGCATATGCTATGTATCAGCTACATAGGGAAAAACTATTTCTGGAGCTACACCACTGATTAGTACAAGAGCTGAGTTTCAGCACCTTCAGTTCCTTTGTTTTGTTTATATCAATGGTTTCTTAGGGCTAGGTTTCAGCTGGAAAGCTATAATACAATCTCTTAAACTTAGAAAATACCAATAACTTACAGGATAGGATTTTTTTTCAGGACACTGCTTAAAAATTACTGTAACTTGTGACCTCTGATCAAGTTATTTCTTGTTTTCCAGTACATATGATGGGGGCGGGGATTGCACATTTTTGTAGGGGTGGGAGGAAACCAGGGAAGGGGAATTACTTTAAAAGCCAGATGACTCAGTGATTTGCAGTTGGGATCTGAAAGTTGGTTTGTTGAACTGGGGTCATTAAGGTGTGTCTTGCCATTTACTTAGAAGTCTAATGTTACTAGATGTTGAAAATCACTATCTGTGATTTGTGTTTTAGTCAGTAGAGCTTTGCAAGATATTAATACAGCTCCTCAACATTCCAGAAATGAAGCACTGCCATAGCATCTTGTTTCTGTATACTGCACACAGCTGAACCTCTGAAAGAATGGACTACCATCATTGCTTGGTATCAAAGTGTCTTTTGACCTAAGCCAAGGTTCACTAGGCCAGCAGCCGGGACTCAGGAGTCCAATAAATGCTGTTCTTGACTGTTGGTGTTAAAGGTACCGAAGACCACTAAATTATCATGGTATTGTTACAGGAGGTTTTATGGTATATGCTACTAACATAGACAACCCAAACATTGGATCTAACTCCTTGTATAATGCAAACAGTGGACTTGCTAAATGCATGAATTATTGTGTCAAATAAAACATTTTTATTTAATTTTGAATTTGTAATTGCCAACTAGGGAGAATCCAGAAAGATATTTTAGGGTTTTTTTTTTCCCCATTAATAACACCGTGAATCATTTGTGCCTGCATTTTGATTGAAACCAATAGGAAATATAAAAAATAAGGTTGTCTCTCATTATGATTATAGACTCAGAACTCCTTTATAGCTGAGTGACAATTATTAGAATATTTTTTTCTAATAACAGCACAACCCTTTTTAATAACTAAAGTTTCTAATGCTATGTGGCGATGTCAGAATTTAAATTATCATCAGTGTCATTTAAGGGACAGGCACTTTGAGCATTTTTGTGCAACATTTTCTTGAAATTACATTTTTAGACCACAATCACTGCTCATTATTTTTTTCTACCTTTAGGTTTATTGCTAGTGATGCCTTAAAGACCTAGAAATAAAACAACACACTTTCGAGACAGTGTTAGTATAGGAGGTAATATAAAGGCTGGTCTTTATTGGAGGGCTCCAGGGACAGATATGGAAAAATGCCCAACCCACAGGGGGTGAATACAGTTTTATAAGTTTGGCAGATTAGCATAATTGACAAGAATCCCCAATTGGAAGTACAAGTGATGAAGTAATTCCCCCCTTTTGGTTCCACCTCTTCTGTAGCCCCCCCTTTAGATAGGAACTAAACTTTGTTTATGAAAATATGTCTTGAAGAGCTGTTTTCAACCTTGGCTCCCAGGAAGAACCAAGAATAGGATAGGGGCCTTGGACCTCCCTGGGGTTTGCAGCCTCTGGAATGTGTTTTGTCTTTCTGCCTATCAGGGTAAGGAAAAGTACCAGAGTGAGCTAGGAACTATATAACTGTACAACAGTAGTCTACAGAGCTATGAATATATATATATATATATATAAGAAATATAAAAGCAAAAATCATTCTGGTAATACCAGCATTAATAAAAAATTGGAAATTACCAGTTTTATTCTTTGAGATATAGGGGGTTCATTTAAAAAAACCAAATGTTTTTTATTTCTGAATATTAAAATACCTGTGCATGCATACAAATCTATGCTATACCAGGATATAAAACTAATGACTCTTTTCTATCAGCTATCCATAAAAAATATAAAAGGGTGATGAATCATGAAACTCCAATATCTGAGAGATATTAGGCAACATTGCAAAACTGATCAATTTTTTTCCAGTTATTTAGTTAAAATAACACTAATTAATCCCTTTTTAAATTTAAGCATTTCATGTTTTAGGAAAATCAGCCAGTAATTTACCATAAACTACAGCCACCTTAGTTTTTTGCAGGACAGCAGCACTCACAAAAGTTCAGCTACAGTATCAAGGAACATTCTTCACAACAGGTAGAGGTAAGCTTGGCTTTTGTCTAGTAATGAACTTTCTACAGGGACACTTCTTTGCTAATGCGAATGCTGCTGATTTGAACCGAGTCCTGTGAATCAAATTATATGGCTATATGCAATTGCAAAGAATCAAGCGTCCAATATGATTTTTCAGTAGGCTTCTGTTACAAGATGACAGCTGCTCCTAAGAATATTGATTTGACTGGGGAGTCCAGCCTGATTCAGTCTAGTCACAGACTTTCCACATTCCATGAATTTTGAGCAGAATCTTCTTCAGAGACTCTCAGATCTTTAGGAGATGCCAAGCACTTATACTTGCATGACAGTTAATTTTTTTTTTTTTCCCTAGTGAAAGCAATGTACAAAGACATGTCATCAGGTGTGTTTCAACTGCCGTCTGAACGATATTCTTGAAATAGGAAAAAAGTAATCTATTTGTTCTCTAAGTAATCATTCACTCCCTGTCAGCTGCAGCTTGCTCTTTTTAGAGCTACATCTCCATATCTCCTGACCTAGTGGTAGCTTCTGAATAGAGGCTAGATTATGCTGTGGCATACAAGTTGAATAGTGTACCTTTAATCCAGTTCATAACATGAAATATTTGGAATTTAGAAGGACATTGTTCTTTTAGTTTGTTTCAAGCACCTTGCTATAAATGTTTGTCACATTTGGATGAAAGACAATAACTTACAACAGGGAAGGTGAGAGCATGCAGTTTTTAAGGGGGTAGAAATATACAATCACAAAAAACCAAACCAACCTGTAGTGGTTTAGTTCGCCAATTCTGAATTTTCCCCAATTTCAATCAATCTGAATTTTTCCCGGCCAAATGCACCACTAAATGTGGTGGGTTTTCCTCGTGCTGGTTAATCACCAGAGCACTCTCCTGCTGTAAAATAGGATCAACTAGGAGAAAAGCAAAGCAGGCTCAAAACTTCAAGAGAAAGACAGTTTATTAACAGTAACTAAAAGAAAGAAAAAGGAAAAGGAAAAAACCAAAACCCTTCAGACCCTTCTCCTCCCTCCACAAACATTTCCTTCCCATTTGTCAATGTAAAGAAATAACACTCAACAATCCCAATCAGTCCATCATTTTTGAAGTAGTCTTTTCTCAATTCTCTCTCAGGGAGAGGAGTCCCTCTTGTTCATGTTATGGAAAAGCTTCTCCACAAGAGAAAAGGAAAGTTCTCTTGTGTCTCTCAATGTCCCCACAAGCAACCCGCCCGGGGA
>VWZP01000490.1:2064-14398 GCA_013396995.1 Dicaeum eximium
AGCCCTCGCCTGGCGCCCAACAGGGGGGCGCATTCAGGGCAGTGCGGCCACGCGAGGCAGCCATTTCGTCTGGCCGCCTTCTCTGCGGGCTTGGAAGGGTGCCCAACTCCACCGCTAACTCCTCCGGCGCCCCAGTCCTCGCTATGTGGCAGGGTATGTAACAGTCTCATCAAATCTAAAAAAAGTTTCCAAGGCTTTATAACTCTTGTCACGTTTTTATCGCCTCTGGAAGCTGCCTGAATTATAAATTGGCTAGGTCATGCCCAGGTATTAAAATCAAGGGCAGCTTATTTAGTTAAGTCTAATCCGTGGTTTTTAGCCCACTTTAATAACGCTTCTTCATCATAAGCTTCATCCCATTCCTCAAGAAGTTGTTTCCATCCCTTTATAACTGGATGGTCTTGCACGAAGAAAAATGGGGCACCACGTGTTAACGTGGGGTCGGAGACAGACATACGACACAACACTGGTGGGTCATGAGCAAATAGCGTGTTTTATTGTTCAAAGCTTTCTTTTATAGGGAGTTCAAAATTCCCGGGTCTAGACAGCTCATTGGTTCGATCTTTTACGCCTCCCCAGATCCTGGACCAGTGATATGCCTGCAGCTTAGGATGGAACGTAATTGGTTGAGGTTCCTGTCTTTCAGCCCAGAGGCTGGTTTTATGGAGCTGGCTGGGTAGCGGAATTAATTGCCCAGTACAAGCCAGCTTGTACTGTGATATAATATGGCAACATTTTGTTGGGTTTTTTTTGGCTGCTTTAGTGCATTGAGCTGTTTGCAGAAACTGTTCAGATGTAACATAACTTTCAGTACAGTCTACGTCTGATACTTTTGTTGATACATGGAGAGAAAAATGCAGTTAACAGTTCTGATTCCTTGAGCCTCTACTGGCTTCTCTCTGCTGATAAAGGCATGTACAGGGACTGTCCTGGTTCCAGCCAGGACAGAGGTAATTTTTTTGCAGTAGCCATGAAGGGGTGAAGTCTGGGCCTGTGTGGGCAGGGCTAGGAGGTTATTTTATATCACCTCACAGCATTGCCACACGTGGGCCACTCTCTGGCTTCTCAGAAGGGTAGGGTTTCTGGTGGAGGAAACAGGTGTGGCAGGAGGGGGAAAACCCCCCCCCCCCGATTTCTTCATTGTTCCCCAGGATCCATGGTGAGCATTTTTGCATGTGAATCACCCTTCCTTTTGTACACTTTTGTTAATTATATTGTTGCTGTTATTGTTGTTTTCTAATCTCATTGCTGTTTCTAGTAAATTGTTTTTATCTCAACCTGTGATGTTTTGTGCCTTCCATAGGAGGGGGGAGGCGAGCCAACTGCAGGTCATGGTCTTTTTAGTGGGAGTACTAAATTGGGGAATACCATTCCTAAACCAGGACAGGCACTCACTCTGAAAACAACAGCACTGTAAACACTTAAAACAAAGAGATATGGCAGCTGATGAGCACACTGTTCCCCAGAATGGGGTGGGGGATGTAAGAAAGCAAAGGTGGGCTCTAAATACCCACTCTTCATGCCAACAACTTGCATGAAACAACGTGACAGAAGAACCTCACCTAAGGGAGAAACAGATCCATAACTATACTGGAGAGGGTCAGTCTGTATGCAGTCTGGTGCAGTTTGTATGTGATGCTGAGGATGTTTTCAGTCACACATGGTGGAACTTTTTTATGGTTTCTGTCCTGTCAGATCCCCTGTTCTGGGATCCCTTCCTGTTACTATATCTTATTCACCTTGCTTACCAACAGCAGCAGGGTTTGAGTTGAGGAGACTGGCCAGCTGTTAAGGATATCAGCAGTGATGGAGCTGATCTAATGTGCTAGTCAGAAATGAAAAGTGCACAGTGTCTCACCTCTAATAGACAGTATATACAGAGCGTGGTAGAGTGGGTGCTAAATCCAGATGTGAATTCTTGTCCTTGGCTTTCTCTAGATTTTGCTTGCTTTACAGTAATGATGTTGAAGCTGACGTGCTGGCTTTGCAGCCTGATTGCTGAGAATTCAAAGGCTTTTAAATGAATACTTAGTTGAAGTAAAAGATGGTTTCTTTTCTGCCCAACATCCCAGTCTGACCAGACAGCTTTTTCCAGAGCTGCTGTTTTATTTTCTACTGAATTATATTATTTGGAAAGTAAATTGTATATGACTCTCCTGATAGCTATGCTGAACAGTCTGACTGGATGCAAGTGTTTAGTTTCAAAACCTTCCTATAAACTCTTCATCCAAATGGCCAAACATTTCCTGGAATTGTATCCCAGATAAATGATACTGAGAAAAACCGAGCTTACTCTTTGAAATTTTTGAAAGTTTGGTAAGGGATAAAAAGGGATAAATATCCAGCGTTGGGGTGTTTTTGGTGATCGGCCAAAAAACACACCTTTAGCTTAAAACAATGTTCTTATATATTGTTACATTACAGGGGGTACATGCATATTCATGAGAGTTTATAAATTATTCAAACATTCCTGGGAGTTTAGATGTTCCAGGAATTCTTCCATTTGGTTTTAACCTTTGACTTGTCTTCATGTCATCTTGTAGATTAAATCAATATCTTTTATTTCTTCTTGTGATTCCATCCTATTGTTTTTACACTCCTTGATAAAGAGTCAATAAATTCTTCTCTTGGTGTCCTGGCTTTTGTCCCTGTTATCTTATCCTTCAGATAAGATAGTCCAAAAAATGTGGGGAACCACCTAATTATCTTATACCATTCTCTGAGTTAGTTACATGAAAAAGCATTTTAATATCACATAGTCTCTATTTTAATATTATGCTACAGTCTAAGATATATTTATCACACTACTATTTATATAAACTATATGGTGCATACATAAACTGACAGATTATACTATACCAAAAAGCAGTTAAAAGGAAATATACATTGTACCATATCAAAATCTTTGTGATTAATAATAATATGCAAAAGCTAATACATAAATGTGAAAGCCAATACTATATTGTCATTTATAACAATATGCTTGTAGATATGCTCAGCATGCACTGCTCTGAATGTGCCTCAATCAATTCAAGTACGGTTGGGGCTGTAGTCTCCTTTAATCATGTTCTGCGAAGCAGTTGTTATGTACTGCTGTATTTCAAGACTTATGTCCTTGTCTCTTGTTTTTCCCTTCCATTTAAATTAAAAGCTGTTCAAAGCAGGACCACCTCAGACACAGGAAGCTGTTGCAGTGGTACCTACATCCAGGTGGCCAGGTGTGTAGAGCTGCCTGATGGGATTTGCTGTTAAGTTTTATGCTGGTTGTGACACTGTGTGAGGAACAAAGGGCTGTATCTCTGAAGTGCAAAGAGGTGTAGGAAATGCAAAAGGGTCTGGGTGAGGGAGGTGGTGTTTGTCCCTGGTAAATGCCAGCAGAGCAGGGCAGCTGGCTAGCTCTGGGCTGCTGCTAGAAATCCAGGAAGGCTGTCTGTCTGCCAGGGGTTATGTGACTGGCTCATGCTGGCTTTGCCAAGTACCAGCAGCTCAATCTTGCTGGGCCCTTGGCAGCTTGCCTGAGTGTTGAGTACAGCAAGGGGAAGATAGTGCAGCTATTTTTCAAGTACTGCCACAGCAGTCTTGGCACACAGACTGAGGAGAAGCGAGACCTGGCCACAGCTCCAACCTCTTAATACACTGTGGGGTAGGGAAGGCAGTGCAGCCTCATCTGATAGCCTTGGGTTGTATCAGTCAGGGTAAGCAAAGAGCCTGCCTTTCTGCTGTGAGGCTGAATGTCATGAAGAACAGGCTCACCAAGCAGGTTTCCAACCCTGCACCATCTATGGGTGGTATGGATAAACTGAATTCTGGTCTGATGCAAGCTTTACCTGCTGCCCTGTCACAAATGTGTACAGACATGATAGTCTGTCATCAGATTAGGTCTTTGAGGTTTGTATTGTGTAATCTTCCCTGTGCTGATCACCAGGGTCTGAAGTTCATAAGTATTTGCTCTTACTTCAACTATTGTCCTGTTGCCCTTTTCCCAACCTGGAAATGAAACTTGAGATAATTTTAGTAAGGAGGTAATATAAAAGGGGATCTTTATTTGAAGGCCTCCAGAGGCAGTTATGGAAAGATGTCCACAAAAGCCCACCCCCCCACAGGGGTGAGTACATTTTTATAGGAAATTAGCATAACTGATAAAAAGCACCAATTAGGAGGACAAGTGGTGATGCAATTTCCCCCCAGGTCAAGCCCCTTCTCTGGAGCCCCCCGTTCAGCACTAGTTGTACTTTGTCCATGAAATGTATCTCAAAGAGTTGTTGTCAACTTTGGTTCCCAGGAAGAACCAAAATAGGATAGGGGCCTCCCAGGGCTTGGAGCTCTGGAATTTGTTTTGTCTTTCTGCCTAGGCAAAGGCCATGGAAAAGTACTGGGAAAACTAGTCACTAATACAATAGACTACAGAGCTACAAATATATGTGTGAGGAATATAGAAAACATATAAAAGAAAAAAAGGCAAAACCCAAACAGCATTAGTCCTTAGTGTATTGGGTTTGCATGGCCAGGTTTTGACAGCAGGGGGGCTACAGGGATGACTTCTGTGAGAAGCTGCCAGAAGCTTCCCCCGTGTCCAGCAGAGCCAACACCAGCTGGCTCCAGGATGGACCCACTGCTGGCCAAGGCTGGGACAATCGGGAATGATGGTAACACCTGTGTGATAACATATTTAGGAAGAAAGAAAAAAAAGTGACTACACAGTTGTAATTGCAGCCAGAGCGAGGTGAGAACGTCAGAGGAAGAGCTCTGCAGACACCAAGGTCAGTGGAGAAGGGGGGCAGGCCGTGCTCCAGGCACCAGAGCTGAGAATCCCCTGCAACCCATGGTGAAGACCATGATGAAGCAGCTGTCCCCCTCCCCCATGGAGGACCCCATGCTGGAGTGGAGGGATGCCTGAGAGGGGGCTGTGAACCTGTGGGAGGCCTGTGCTGGAGCAGGTTACTGGTAGAAACCTGCAGACCCATGGACAGAGGAGCCCATGTTGGAGCAGGTTTCCTGGTAGGACTTGTGATCCCATGGGGGACCTACACTGGAGCAAGCAGTGCCTGAATGACTTCACCCCATAGAAAGGGACCCACACTGGAGCTGGAGAACTGTCTGTGGGATGGACTCATATTGGAGAAGTTTGTGGAGGACTGTCTTCTGTGGGAGGGACTCCACATTGGAGCAGGGGAAGGACTCCTGTCCCTGAGCAGTGGCAGAAACAATGGGTGATGAATTGACCATAACCCCCATTCCCGTCTCCCTGTGCTGCTGGGGAGAGGAGGTACAGCTGGGAAGGAGGGTGGGATGGAGGGAAGGTGTTTTTTAAGGTCTTATTTTACTTCTCATTATCCTGCTCTGATTTTGTTAGTAATAAATTCAGTTAATATCCCAAATTCAAGTCTGTTTCACCTGTAATGGTATTTGGTGAGTGATCTCTCCCTGCCTTTATCTCAACCCATGAACCCTTCATTATATTTTCTCTCCCTTGTACAGTTGCAGAGGGGAGTGAGAGCAGCTTTGGTGGGTGCCTGGCATCCAGCCAACATCAGCCCTCTACACTTAGATATCCTTAATTATTCATAAGTTTTGACTTTAAATATGTTTCTGATGCATCACCTAAAGAAGTTTTCAGCATCCAGAATCCATGAATGAGTTATCTCTGACTGCTGTCGTGATTACCTGTTTCAGGACTATCTTACTGAGTGTAATCTCTTTGCTTAATGAGCCGAATACATTCTCTCCTGCCAATGTGGATGCATCAGTCATGTTCAGGAAATGGAGGGACAGTAAAGGAAAAGACAAGGAGTATGCTGAAATCATAAGGTAAGCTTTGCTCTGTGTGATGCTGTGCTACTAGCCTCCTGCTTTGAATCCTATGAAACAGGCTGATTTCAGAATTTGCTGAAACCAGCTTCTCGCTGTGGTTGCTCCTTTCAAAATTAATTTACAGCTTTATTCCAAGTTAATTCTTCTGAACAGAAATGGTACAAACTTCTGTCTTTGTATTGTTCTTTTTCAGACTAATCTGGCATGATGTTCTGCAAAACCTATTGGCTGCTAGTAAATTCTAGTCTAAGTCCCTGTGTACCTTTGAAGACTGCTTGAATTGCTTGAGATGTGATTCAGACTGCCTTCATGCTACTAATTCTGTGTTTAATGCACACATGAATCATAATCTTGTCCCTCCAATTTGAAGGAATATCAGTTGGATTTGTCAAGTGCTTGCACAGCTGGGTTTGATTAGCTGGAAGCGCTGTTTAGTCTTGACTGCCCTTTTCTGAGAAATTCATGGTTCATCAGGTGCTGTAGGGAGATGATGTAAACTTGAGTCAAGATTGCTGTGGAGTGACAAATGGGCAGCCCATACTGCAGTGGGACTGCTGTCATGCTTGCCTGGTGCAAGACCACGTATGCCTTGACTGCTAGCTGGATATACCCCTGGTTGGAGCTACACAGGGCAGTCAGTCACTGTCTTGGGCTGTGCAAAGAGCCTTGATGGAAGGTTATTTTAGTCCTCTCCAGCTGCATTGGCTTCAGCTGGATGTACTCCATAAATAGTGTGGCAGACTGAGCATGTGGGTGGGAGTAAAGGAACAGGCTGCCATCTGCTCCTCTCCCTGCTGGGAGGCTACAACAGTTCGCAGCTCAAGTACTGCTGAGAGGCACCAGCCAGAGCCCATCCTGGAGCAAAGGGAAACACTTGTTTCCTGCTATCTTCAGTCAGTGTTGGGGTTACAGCTGCATCTCAGGGTGCAGCCACATGCTTTTATTCTCCAGTGGGAGCTCAGAGCTGACAAATGCTTGTGGGAATTAAAGTTTTGAGCATGTTGGGGTAGAGTCATCAGTGGTGGAGGGTGGCTGTGGATAGCATCTCTGGATAGCATTTCCTAAGTCATATTAGGAAATCTGTGACTATCCCTTCTGTAATAAATGTAATGGAATTTGCTCTGAGTTCTGGCAGATCTCTAATGCAGAGTCCTGTGGAATAATTGATTTCATATGTTGCTGAGAGTGTGTGCTGCAAACACCCTTGGAGTGCTCCCAAGCCTGGGGCTGCAGGAACTAAATCTGTTTCTAGTGATGCTTGTGGTGCTTCAGCCAAACATCAGCTCTCCTGACTGAGCTGCCAGGAGGGCTGGGCAGGGGCTGGTTGGGAGGTGGGGAGTTGAGCCACACTGCTGCCAGCACATGGCCCTACTCATGTTGCTGTGTCCTCCTCCCCACAGGAAACAGGTTTTGGCTACCAAAGCTGAGGCAGAGAAGGATGGTGTGAAGGTCCCCACTACACTGGCAGAGTACTGCATCAAAACTAAAGTGCCTTCCAATGACAACAGTTCAGATTTGCTTTATGACGACTTGTATGATGATGACATTGATGATGAAGACGAGGAGGAAGAGGATGCCGACTGTTATGATGATGATGATTCTGGCAATGAGGAGTCGTGACCTGCTCTCTCTGTGCCCCTGTACTGCCCTGTCAACTCAGGCCAGAAGGGAGCAGTGGTAACCTAGCAGCAGTCCAGCAAAAAAGTAGTGGTGGGAGGGGGGGGGAATCAAAAAAACTTCGTCTCCTGCTGTCTCCTGTTGTATGGATCTGTTTGCTCCTTTTTTATGGACCTCTTAGAGACCCTCCTCGGAATGTCTGAATTCTTGCATTCTTAACCCTTTCATCACTGTATTATGATTTCTTTTTTAAAAAGAAATTCCCTTTTTTAGTTCTCTACAAAATGCTCACAGCAAAACAGGTTTGCTTGTGTTTAGATTCTTGAATTAAATACAGTCTTGCATTGAGATGTTTAATGTATTTAAAGCTGGAACAAACCCATTGGAAGATGGATTTTCCAAAGCTCAAGTTCTGCATTTACTGGGAAGAAAAAAATCCACACAAAGCAAATTGCCAGGGTTTAGCTGCTCCATTTAAAATAATAGCGTGTGTACATTTGTTTAGCCTTGTGGTGGTGGCTTTTCCTTTATAAGGTGTGGGGTGGAAAGTGTAAAGCTACTGTGTGTTGAGCTTGATGAGATGTTACTGGAAGGTACAGGAATCTGTTTAGCCTGCTCAAATTAGGAAATAGCTGGCCCCTGGATCCCCAGAGGGCACAATCAGCTTTGTCTCTGAAAAAGGCTTGTGATATGAACCCTAAAATAAACACTTAACACTTCACGTCTGTACAACTGAGCCCTGGGTGCATTATTTTTTCAGACTAGGTTTGGGTCGAAAAAGTTCCATCTAGTCATTCTTCTGGGATCTGCTGCCAGCTGCCCCTCTACTGAGGGAGGAAAACAGAAGTGTATCCCACTGCCCGGTGGGCCAGCATTCATCCAGAACTTCTTTTTGACAGTGGGAGAGTCTCCTTCTTGAGTGCTTGCTAGTAGCCCTTGCTTCCTGCAACCCAAGTCCAGTACTGGCCTGAGCCTTCTTTCTGTTGCTTATGTAGGTCACCTGTTGGTAAATGCAGCTCTGCTGTAGCTCTGTGGGGTTGGCAGAATATAAAGCTCCCTGGGGCAGCCAGGCTGTTCCTGTGCCTGCAGTGGCTTCTGGGACATAGGGCAGAGAGAGATGGATGGGTGCTGGGCTCTCCTGGCTAGCTGGCTGGCTGGGGCATGGGTGGATGTGTGTAGCCCCACAAAGAGAAGGGTACACAGTGCTTTCAGGCTGAAAAAGAAAGCCAGCAATCAGGGTTTGACAGCCTATTTTATGAGTATACTTCAGCTGGTGCCCTGAGCTCAGCCTCCTGCATGTTTTTGGGAGCTCTTGGCAGAGCTTAGGGCCCTCAGCACCCTCACCCCATTGCAGTGTGCTCTTGTTCAGCTGTAGTGCAATGCCTTGAATTCACTTTTCACATGGATTGGCAGCCAGCCCTGCCCTTCTGTGCTGAGCCCTGGCAGCCCTGGGAGCAGATCAGAGGTGTTGGCCCTGCTTGGGTGAGACCCTCTGTCCTCACAAGAGGCAGTCATCCTGATAAGAAGTGCAGGCTCAGGCATTTGGTATAGCTTGGCGGTTTTAATAATACATCACCAGCTGCAGTCCCTCAAGAGGTACTTTGGTGGGAGTAAACTTTGTTCTGTGATCAGCTTGGTGGGAAGCAAGGAGCAAGATGAGAGTGAGCAAGCTTTAAGTGTGTTGCCTGGAAGGAGAGGAGAGGAAGGCAGCCCTTGGGGAAGGGAGGAAGGCCTGTGGGGCTCTGTTTGAAGTTATCAGAATGTTACTTGGCTGGGGTTTGCTGCAGCAAGGACAGTCCCTGTCCCTCTGCCCCAGCTTGTGCTAGTGTGCCCTCAGCAGAAGGGTAGCAGCCCAAGTGGTAATACCTTGTCCCCAGTGTATTCTGTGATGGTCTGCCCTCCTGCTTGCTTTTTACCTGGAGAGGTAGCTGGAACCCTCCTGAAGTGTCCCACAAGGGCTCCTTCAGGTCATTCATCAAGGACTAACAGCCCCTGGTGCTTTTTGGAGCCAGCAGTGGGCCCCCCCCTCAGCTCCCAGCTTCACACCAGCCCTGGGAGGGTGGTGCCAGTGTTGGCAAATGGGCCTCTGGCACTCCTTGATGCAAGACTGGTCTCAAGGACACACTGAGCCAGGAACATCAGTCTCCAGCTTTGGGGGACTGTTGGGGGCATGAAGGAACACAGTGTGGCAACACTGTCTGTGCTGACTTGGTTTGAAATTATACTGCATCTTTCAGGATTTCCCTTGTATTTTTGACTGTCTTCACTGTATGCTCTCCAGTGAGTTGTATTATCAAGCTTGGTGTTGTAAGATGCATTATCTCATGTTAACCTTCTTAAAGACAAAAAGCAACCTATTTTGAGAGCTCTGACCATAACCAGACTAATTTCTCTTCCCCACTGTCCTGTGCAGTGTCATTGCTTGTTGACTTGCTGCTGATTTCATTTTTTGAGATACAAACTGAAATGGGGGTATTGTGTTTTGTTTTGGGTTTGTTTTTGTTTTTGTTTTTTTTTTTTACCTATTTACTAAATTGTGAAAAAATGTTTACCTGATCTTTGTATTCTGGTTTTTTTCTTAACCTTTTTCTCATCTCAGCCAATATTAGTGTTTACATTTGCAACTACCTACCCTTTCAAATGCAGTTTTCAACCATTCTGAAACCAGCAGGGTACACTACATTTCTTAGTAGTTTTCTTAGCTGAAATCCCACATGGTTTCCTTTTTTTTCTTCAGTATAATTTACCAGAAACAATTAACTGATGCATTTTTGTGTTGTCTTCTTCAGTAGTTATGTTTTGTCTTTTCTGCACATCTATTAATAAAAATGCGAAATGAAAATATGGCAGTACTGTTACTTCCCTGTTGAGTTGGTTTATTTGCGTGGGTTACTTAAAGCTTTGAATAACAGCTGTTCACAAATTCAGTGGTGCTCCAGTATCAATACCTATACATATACATAAATATCTACAAGGTTATTGGAAAACTAAAGCTGCTGTTTAACAGCTGTCTATATCTTAAAGAACAAACTGATTTGGAGAAGCACTTTGTCAAAAAGCCATGAGCTTTGCTGTTATATTTATTTATTCATCTTGAGTCAGCAAAGAGGAGACCAGGGAGAAGACTGTTAATGGTATCGTATGACTGCAGCAGGATGCAAGGACTTGGAATAAAAATGCTGCTGGCATGGGGTTGAGGTGCTGCTAGTGGCCAGTTTTCTGGAGCAAGGTGCTTTGACCTCATGCAGAAGACCGGCAGAGGAATTGAGATAATCACTGCCAACCACCCCTTCAGGGTGCTTGCCCTGCCTGGCCCATGCTGCTCCCTCCAGGCTCAAGAATGGAGAAGTATTTGTTTTTACAGTGCTGAAATTAGCAGGACACATGTACAGGTGTTGTGTTTGCTACACAACATTGTTTGCAGCACAGCAATGGCTGAGTCAAATGTGTTTGGGGCCTCAATGTTTCTGCTTCATAGCCATGCGGGAGGAATGGTTATAGCATTGCAGAGCTGACTTCCTAGAGGAGTCTCCATGTTGGGGAATGAGACGGTGCTGTCTGGGCCTTCTGACTGGGATCAGGCCTGTCTGTAGCTCCTGCCTGGCTTCTATTGCATCAGCCTGCCTTGAGGTGACAGTAGCTTCTTGATCTAGCAGAAGATGTTATACCAAAACTAGGACAAACACTCCATGCTGCCCTGCACTGGACAAACCTGGCTGCCCCTTGTGCAGAGTGGTTGGGGTTTTTTTTTTCTCCCTTTCCTTGATGGCCAAGTGCAGCAGAGCAACCTTGGTTCTACCATCAGACTGTGGAATAGAGACTTAGAGAGGAAATTGCTGCAGAAGAGCCCTGTTGGAACTGATGATAAGGGGAAAACATCCTGTTTAGGTTTGCCAGGGGAAGGAAGGGAGGCAGTAAGTCTCCAGCCTGCAGAAACAGATTGCTGTATTCCCAGTGCAGAACCGAGCACTTCGCCTTATTGAACCTCACCACAGACCTTCCTCCTGATGGAGGCCCTGGACTTCATGGGCAAAGCAAGGAAGGACAGTGCTGCTGTGCTCCCTTCTTACCACTCCCAGCTACTCCACAGGGCCTCAGACAGAGCACAGCAAATGCAGAACATGATGCTTGTGGCAGAAGTCAGGGTGCTGCCCAGGATCCCAACCCAATGCAGCTGCCTATGAGCTTTCAATACCAAGGTGTGCTCACCTTTGTCACAGTATTCAGCACCCCCTGCATACCCATCTCTTGCTCTTCCCAGCAGGAGGAGATAGAAAGGGACAGGCTGTAAAAGCAAAACTGCTTGAAGCCTTTGAAAATGCAAACATTAGTGATATGCTCAAATATTTATTAGTTGGAGGGAGAGTTAAAAATAAATAAAACTCCTAAAACATTCACTGCACTGGTGTAGGATGAGAAGGACCAGGAGTTGCCTCCAGGGTCTTGTTTTAGAAAAAAGTGGGGAGGAACAGGTGAACTTTCCATCAAGTAGCTGTGTCTTTTCTGGGCAGGGTTGCCCTAGGCAAAAAGAGGTACAAGACACAACTTATACTTTTATTTAAGAAACCGCTACATAGTTTTTGCCTCTGATGATGGAAAGGAAGTTGCAGGACCCTCTGAGCCATTCAAAGTCCCTTGCTAGAGAAAGAAAAAAAAACCCAACCCAATACAAAAACACACAACCACCCACCCCACCCCACCCCAAACCCACAAACGAAAAAAAGGCCTTTATTATTAAAAAAAAGTGAAAAATAAAAAGGTGAGAGTGCAGCTCAGGGCCACAGTTAACAAACTGCCCACAGGAGTTCATCTTCCACAGCAGGAAGGAATGAGGAGATGAAAGAAAGAGGAAGGACCCACAAAACTTTTTTTTTCCTTTCCCCCAGCCCCTTTTTTAGCTCTTTCA
>VWZP01000491.1:0-28186 GCA_013396995.1 Dicaeum eximium
CGGCCGGGGCAGCGGCGGGGCCGGGCGGCGGCGGGACGGCGTTACCTGCGCTCCCGGGCGGAGAGTCCCTCACAGCCGCGGCGGCTCCTCAACCCAACAACACAAGATGGCGGGTGCGCCGCCACGCAGCGTCACGTGAAGGTGAGGCCACGCCCCCAGGCCCCACCGCGGGACCCGGATGAGCAGCGGCGCTTCCCGCCCACCGTTCGTGTGACGTCACCGCGGAGAGGGGTGGGTCTCCAGCGCCCCCTGCCGGAGGCGCGCGCCCGCAGCACCACCCCCGCCCCTTCCCCTCACAGCCGTGAGGGGAGATGGAGGTGGGGGGAGAAGGCAGGGGCGGAGGGTCCCTGCCTCTCCCGCCCTGCCCGAACCCCCCGGTAATCAAATCCCTGCATCAGTTCCCGTTGCACTCCGCACTGGTAAGGCCACACCTTGAGTCCTGTGTCCAGTTTTGGGCATCTCAGTTCGAGAAGGATATTAAGGGGCTGGAGCACGTCCAGAGAAGGAACGGAGCTGGGGAAGGGTCACCAGTCAGAAGAGGAGCAGCTGAAGGAGCTGGGGGCGGGGCTCAGCCTGGAGAAAAGGAGGCTCAGAGGGGCCCTTCTTGCTCTGCACAACCCCTATGGTAGGAGGGTGCAGTCGCGGGCAGTGGGGGTTAGGCTCTGCTCCCAGGGAACGAGGACAGGACAGGAGAACATGGCCTTAAGCTGCAGCAGGTGAGGTTTAGGCTGGACTCTAGGAAGAAATTCTCCACAGAAAGGGTGATTAGACATTGGAAAAGCCTGTCAAGAGAGGTAGTGGAGTTACCGTTTCAGGAAGTGTTCAAGGAAGTCAGTGCCCTGGTCTGGTTGACAAGGTGGGGATCAGTCACAGGTTGCACTCGATGATCTCAAAGGTCTTTTTCAACCTGAATGATTCCACGATTCTGCCATCCTCCTGCTGCTGTCTCTCACACAAGCGGCCTCAGCAGTGCAGTGTGGCTCCCACCCTTACCTGTTTTTTCTGTGTGGTTCCATGAGGCAATTCACTTTATCGGTGGCTACAAGAATCTGTGAGAAGCCACCGTGTGTGAGCACTCAGTGCTCAGGCACCGAGGGCTGGACCTGCTCTCGCCCGGGCACTGGAAGAGCCCTGAGGCCACTTTGCCGTGGGAGTCACCCTGGGAGGCAGCAGCAGCAGCTGTTGCTGCTGACAGAGAAAGGGCATTAGATGATACTTATTTTGATTCTTCTGATGGAAAAATCAGGAGCTCAAGGCAAACTTTCTTCAGCTAAAAATACCAGTTTATTTTTAGTCCCCAAACCCATATTAGTACATGATGCAGAACAGCCCCATGTGGTTCCTTCAGCGTAAAAAAAACTATTCTTGGCTGTTACACACTGCTGAAGGTATAACTGTTTTCAGCTGAAACAGTTTCACTCTAATCATGATGTCAGCCACTATCCATGTAGCTTTCTCCATCCTCCTTTACGTGAATAAATACTTGTCATTGTGTACTGAATGACAGCCAAAAATGATGCAACAGTGAATACTAGTGATTCTTACGAGCTAATGGGTTGAAAGCCTGTAATTCTTGGGGCTTATTTTTAGCTGAGTGCTACATAGGACTACCTCACCCAGAAACCCCAGAATGGAATTTCTCCATTAGGAGGCTGCTATGGAAAAGCAAAGCTCCCTAGAAAGGGGCTGGCCTCTGATAAGCTGCATTTAATCCCCGTGGTTGTTGTCACACAGCTTGAGCCAATACTAATAATGATAAAGAGAGGGAGAGAGAGAGAGACACTGCTGCATTTCAAGCTGTCAGCGAGAACTTCCAATTTCATTGCAAAAGCAGCTGTGCCTTGTTATTCTACTTATCAAATGTGAGTTTGAGAACTCAAAAATATTTTCACATGCTCTAAGACAACCTTTATCTGAGATGGGAGATGTTTAGCACTTGTGGAAATTTTTTTATCCTAGTTAGCACAAACATTATATTACTGAGACAAAAAGAAAAAAAAAATTCAATTCAAGAAGCATCTGAAACATGCCTCATCTGCAGAACTTGGCATTTCTGTAAAATACCTCAAGGAAACTCAGATGACAATCTTTTGATATTAGCAGATGCATCTTAAATCTTCCACAACTCATTCAAGCAGAACAGGGAGAATCTCATGAAAATTCAAGACTGTACCCGTGCAGTAAAATTCCTGCATGGCTCAATGACAGAATATCAGCTGATACTGTGTAGGTGTGAAATCACCCCAGCAGCCAGTCTGGGTACCAAGGGCATGATGTACTTCACAGCCCTGGATTGCTGTGCCAATTCATCCAGGGTATTAAAAACCAAAGAGCAGGGAAGCTCAACAAACTATACTTTCCTTACTAACCACTTGTTTTCACCCATTCTGGGTTGGAGTCAAGAGCCCACCTCCCTTAGTACACTGGTAGAGCTATGAACACAGAGCACAGCTTTGGAATTATAAATAATGATCACAAAACAGCCCAGAAGGATGTGTCACAGTCATGTTTCCCCTTGCCACTCTTGCATTTTGTTACTTGGAAAAGTTTGTTGAAATAACCAGGGATTTTATCCGGGAAGAGTCGATGTCTTCTCAGCAGCCTCTGTTTTCCATGTCCTCATTTGTCACATACCTAAAAATACTAAAAACAGCAGCAAAGCAGGCAAACACCCAACTGCAGTTTTTAAAGTCAGTCACTTCAATGCATCTGTCACCTCAGGTGGCTTGTGCTGAAAGATAAAATACCACAAACAAACTGCTACTTCTGCAACACTCAATTACTTTTAGATGTCTTGGATTTATTTGGAGACTCCCATTAGGTTAAAATGTTATTTTGTCACCTTCATGCTCACAGATAAACTCCAAACCTTGAGCCAGGAAGAGCTTGATCACACCATTTCTTTCTCTCCACTGTGACCACTGTGAGCTCTTTAGGTGAGACTTCTTGCTGCCATAGGCTGTCCCCTGCAGCCAATGGCAATAACTGTGACAGCCATTGAGCATCCTTGAGAAATCCACTGCAATCCAAGCATCCAGACAGGCTGAACCCACCCTTGGTGCTGGCTGAAGTGCTAGTGACTCCTCTGTTGTACTTTGCCTACTCTGGGCAAACTAACTTTTTTGTTAAACAAAATGCCTTCAGGGATCAAGGACTACTTGAAGTTTCCCTTCTAGATGAGTGACTTGAGGCAAGTATTTGTCCCTTCTGAGAAAGACCACTAAGTGGTCCCAGGCTTTTCATCAAGCTCCTCTACTTGCCATCACAGACTTGAGTCACTTGTGGCATGTCAGAAATACCAGACAGGTATTAATGTACCAGCAGGCATCACTAAAGAGAGCTGGGATTGCCAGGACCTTTGAGAACCACCTGTGGTGACATCAGGCATAAAAGGAGAGCACCAAGGATTATAATAGTAATTTATCTATAAATACAACTAAGTGTTGTCACATGGTTTTAGGTGGGAGATACAGCTAGACAACTTCTCTTTGGTACTTCTGCATAACCTAATGACACTGTTACCTAATCCAATAATTGCTAGTAAAACAGAACAATTTAGAAAGCAATTAATTTCCCAATTTCCATTTTTGCAAAGCTAATTTCAAAACACACATTGCTGCAACTTCCAAATAAATGCACATCCAAAAGCACTTATTATTCACTGAACTGAATGCAGGTCCCAACTAACAGCACGTTTTTGAATTGAACAAAACCATAGCCAATGCTCATTTCCTTACTGAAACTTGTCAGCTGGAGTTGACTCAATTCTATTAAAATAAAACCACTGGAAAGCCTTTTTCCACCCTCTTCTCCTGCAGCCCTGGGCTCCTTACCCACCTGCATGTGCAAAGCAGCACAGCTCAGCAGTGCTTGCTATGCTAAAAGGAAAAAAAAAACGAAAACAAAACAAAACAAAAACCCCCACAAAAATCAAGAGCTGCAGTGTCACAATTTTCCTGGGGAAATAGAGACTAAGGAACCTTCACTCTGATTTCACCTGACCTCTGAGACCCGAGGGCTCAGACACAGTGAATGCTCGGAACAGAGCAGAGCTGCATGGGATAAAATATTTATGGCTTCTATTTCATCACTGGACCTGAAACGAGGCATGGTTGAACCTCTTCCTGAACCCCCTCCTCAGTGTGGCCATGCTAGCAAAGCTTAGCAGATCAGCAATAATAGAAACAAAATGCTTGGAGACATATTTTCAGACATCCATGTATTTTTGTTTTTTCTCCCTTAATAAAAGCAGAAACAGGAAATGCAAAGGGAATTCTAGCTGAAGCAACCTGCCCAGCTCCCAGCTGGGGCACCATGGGGGCTGAGACAGAGGCTATTTTAAGATAAGGAAAGGCTGACAACCTTCAGATGTCAACATTTAGCAGTGGGCAGTATTTCAAGTATTTAAACAGCTATGTCCCTTTCTGAGGAAATGCAAACATTAGGGCTTTTTACACCAGAACTGCTGTGCAGAAGAGGAAGTGTTATCAAGAAGAGGTTGAACACTTCCCCCACTCGTCCAAGTCAGGATGCTGAGCTTTGGGGATTACTGCTGAATTTTGTGAAAAATGCTACATCCAAAGACCTGAAATAAACCACAGACAAGACTGGAGATAACAATGATTTATTTTTATATTTCAGCAACAGGAGAAATATTTGAAGATGAAATTATCTGCTTTGTTGTAAAGTATAAAAACATTTAATTATAAATATTTAGCTAAAAAAAGCGTGATTTATAAAATATAATCTGTGAAGATATATACACAGTTTAATCGTTTAGCAATTCTTCACCTGGCATTAAAGAGTAGAGGTTCTTCTATTTATTATTCCATGCTCACAGTTTAGTGCTCACAGTTTAAGAAGCAAAACAGACAAGTGAAAAGATGATGGGCGAGTTTAATTCTGGGAAAAAAAATTAACATTTTGCCACAAATTTGGGCAAGAGCAGAGGCAGAATTTGAGCAAATCCGTGTCTTGAGAGAGATCTCTGACGGAAATTCCCCTGCCATGACCAGCAGTGTTTCTATCCAGACAAGCAGTGGGCATCTCAACATTTGTGGGCAAGTTTCCTGTGTTTCCAAGAAAAAAATGGCTAATAGTATAATGCAAGCCCTCAAAATTCAGTTCAGTGAAATGTGCTCACCTCCCTGCTCTCTGAGCAGGGGTTGCTCAGTATGCTGTGCTGGTGTCCTCTCTTGTGCCTCTAAAGAAATCAAACAATGTCACCTTCATGATTCAGGCTATGAGCAAATTTCCAAATAGAAAACCCCAGCGTGCCATCCGATTGCACTGTCCAGCTGACAATACCTCCTAAAAACAGCTGCCTAAGCCTGGAAAATAACAGTGAAGCTGTACAGTACACTAAATGTGATGGAATGTGAAAGAAGATAAATGGTCAGGCAACTCAGTTTTCTATTCCTCGTTTAAGAGAGCCAGCTTCTTCCCTTTAAAGTCTTGGGGAATCTCGCCTCTTATTGAAGGGTTTGTTACTATGGCACTTCAGAGAAGAGAAACTGGAAGACTCTTCAACATGCTGGGTGGCAGAAAATGCTACAGGAAATGATAGTGAATTTGATCCATGTCCCTAGTAATTATCTTTCTCTCTTCACAGTGTTCTCATGGTGTCTGTGGCACGGGGCTTTGAGGAATAAGAAAAGGGTGACAACACCCAACAGCAGTACAAACATACAGAAGTCAAACTGTACTTTGTACACCCTGATTTACACAAGACCTCACTACTTGCCTATAAGCAAGGAATGAATTAATACAGGATTAAGAGAAAAAGGACGTATAGGAAAGAATGAAGTAGGCAAACATGACGCTTGTCAGTGTTCACCCATGATTTGCTACCTGCTGTTTCTGCTTCAGGGTGATGTGCTTGTAACAGTTCAGAGCAAACAGCCCATACACAGCCCCTACTATTCACATCATTATGAATGCATAGTAACTGCAAGAGTTGTGCCCTTAGGAGCTCAGGAGGATCTTCCAGAAAGGAAGGCTAGCAAAGCTGTGATGAGTTTTAAGCAGGATCCAAGCAGTTCTGTCCAGGCAGAGCCCTGATCTGGGAAACGTACCAAGTTGTGTGCAATTTCAGAGTGCATATTGGCTGGTTGGTTACTGGGTAAATGCAGACTTTAACTCCCTGAAAGCTGCTCGGCGGTGCTTCCTTTCCTCCTCTTCCCGCTTTCGCTCATCCTGCTCAGCTTTTATCTCTGCTTCAAACTTACTGGCTGAGGAGAGGGCTTGAGCCTTTATGAGATAGAGAGAAAATAAATGAGTGTCAAGCCTTGCATCAGAGGGAGAGCCAAAACCTGAGCTACTCCCAGATGAGCAACACAACTGCTTGCTGCACCTCCCAGTGCTTGCAGGGATCTTCTGTCAGGACAGCTCAAGTACTAATTACACTGCAATGCTTGGGTATTTACACCCAATACCTATTACTTTCCTTAACTTTAACATCAAGAAAAAAAAGTCACTAATAAGTCACTAACAAGTGACCAAAACAAGGCCATCAGTACTGAGTCACATACATTACTTCCATAACCAGGCAGCAGAGCATAGGTTGTGAGTATGCAGTGGGAGAAACTACTGCAGAAAACACTCTGAATCACAGCCAAATCTGAGAACATCATACTACACCATGGATAATCTGCAGATCAAAGAGACATTGTTTACTTGCTGGCTATTTTTCCAGCTTTCATCTCAGTACATCTGCTGTGCAATAGCTGTGTTAGGCTCTTGGGAAAAAACTTCTTATATAAACAAGCAGGATTATTTTCTCTCCGAGAGAGCTTTCAGAAAGGGTGCTTTGTCAGCTTCGGATGGTGTACAGCTCTTTCTGCCAACCCCAGGACCCTGCAGAAGTATTTTGATTCCAAAGGTTACACAGAAAGAGATGTCTGAAATCCTACACTCCAAAACACTCAGTTCACCACTGAATTCAGAGTATTCTGGCTGAAGGAGGTTTTGCAAAATGGGAAAACTCTGTCCCTGTTGCTTTAGTTTTTCAGGACACTTTTGTCTCTGAAAGTGGTCAGCCACCTAGTCCCAGCCACAGGGACAGGTCAACCATGTCCATGGTAAGACTCAGACTGTGAATTACATTGCTCTGGTGTGTTGACTGAGCCACAGAAAGGCTCTAGCTAGAGTCCAACAAAATTTGAAAGAAAATTCAGCTACAATTGAGTAGCTGAGCTTCAGTTTTTTCATATTCTTCTATGCCACAACATACCTTAGCTTCAAAGAAGTTCTTGGCTCCTTTGACTCCCTCAATGGATACATCTATCTCTGAGAGCTTCGCAAGAGTCATTAGGCCGCTGTCCTCCTCGAGTTCCCCAGCTGCAGCTTTATGGAAAATCAGCAGGAACTAGCAAGATAGAGAAGAAACATTCAGGTTTTTCACTGAGGCTCAAACAACTTCAAATACAAACAGCACAATCACCTGGAGAGGGATGGAATTCACATTTCAGAGCAAAGGAAACCAGGTCTATATAAACCAAGTGACAGCAAGGAACTTGAGCAGTATGCAGTCCTGTTACAGACTAAAAGCAGTAGGAATCTCACAGGAAAAGAAGGTTTCCCAGGAATCAGAGCCCTGGTAAAGCACAGTTCCTACCAAGCCTGGGCTGCTATGTGGCATGGGGAAGGAGGCCACTGGGCAGGCTCAGATATAGCTCTTTATGTCCCCACACCCTAATGGTGTATTCACAAGCCCTTCACCAGCTTCCCCAGTGTTCTAGGGACTCAGGTCACATCCCATGACAATGAAAGCAGGGCAAACACAGCTCTGGTTCACCTCAGGCTCTCTGAACCAAGGCATTAGTGCAGTCCTTTTAGAAAGAACAGCAGCCCAGGTATATTCATGCCCCTGTGACAGAGTGGCTTGAACAAGTGTCCACAGAGCAAGCTGGTGCGAAACTTCTGTCTTGCACTGGACCATGGCCATTTAACAAATCCAGAGTAACTACAGCAGAGTGTGTAATGGGAAGTGAATTGCTAAGGCAAACAAACAAAAAAGAGTTACATCTCACTCCACAATAGCATACTTTTTCTTTTTGTTTTAACAGAAGGAACAAAACCTGCCTGCTTAAAAATAAAGACCTCTGCACCACCACCCACCTGCCAACCAAACTCCAGGTTAAGATGTGGAAGCTCTAGGGGTACTTCCAGAGGTCCTGTAATGTCCTGCTATTCTTGGTGACCCCAGGAGGTGTCTCAGTGCTTGGAACAGTGCCGAGAGAACAGACACAAGGACAAGCCACTCAGGTACAAAACAACAAAGCTGTGCCAGTGCAACACTTCAGACCAGGCCAGACAGCTGCAGATAGCAGGTAGGGTTGCCCTGAAATCCCTTTGCACAGGAACATCAAATATCTCTAGTGCTGTGCTCCTCAGACTGCCAGGCTGGGGGGCCTGATGTTTCTTACGGAGAGCCCGAGCTGTCCCAGAGGAGGGCAGCAGAGTCGCAGCATTCACACTGAGACAGCCCTGCTTCATGTTGCTCGCAGAAGCTGGTGGGAATGCAAGAGTTTGGGAAGGCCTCCCATGAGGAAGGGTGTGGAGATGACAGCAGCGCTGGCCACCCTCTTGCACGGGCAGGCTCACCAGGCACTGCTCCATGCAACAGCCTCTTAACCTGTGAGTGCTCAGCACAGGGCAAGCAGAAAGCAGGCTGGCCTTGGCAAGGGAACTTTTCCTTCTCCAAACACTGTAGCTGGTTGACCCTAGCTGGATGTCAGGCTACCAAAGCCACTTATCACTCCCCTTCTCATCTGGATAGGGAAGAGAAAATATAACAAAAGTTCATGAGTCCTAAGGCCCTGGAGAGATTATTCACCAAAATACTGTCATAGGCAAAAAAGGCTCAACTTGAGGATATCAATTGAATTTATTACTAGCAAAATTAGAGCAGGATAATGGGAAGTAAAATAAATCTTAAAGACACCTTCCCCTCACCCCTCACTCCTTGTCAGCTCTACCTCCTATCTCCAGTGGCACAGGGAAATAGGGAATGGGGGGTTATGCTCAGTTCTTCACAGTTTGTTCCTGCCACTGTACAGGGAAGAGTCCTTCCCCTGCTCCAGCATGGGCTCCTCTATCCACAGGTCTGCAGGTCTCTGCCAGGAGCCTGCTCCAGCATGGGCTTCCCAAGGGTTCACATCTTCCTTTCAGGCAACCACCTGCTCTGGCATGGGTATCTTCCATGGGCTGCAGGTGGATCTCTGCATCCCCATGGACCTCCATGGGCTGCAGGAGGACAGCCTGTTTCACCATGGTCTGCACCACAGGCTACAGGGGAACCACAGCTCAAGCACCAGGATCACCTCCTGCCCCTCCCTCTCCACTGACCCGGGTGTCTGCAAAGCTGTTCCTCTCATATATTCTCACTCCTCTCTTCTCTGGCTATATTTACCTCTGTACAGTAACTTTTTAACCCTCTTAAATATGTTATCACAGAGGCATTACTATCATTCCTGACTGTCTCGCCTTAGTCAGTAGCAGGTCTGTCCTGGAGCCAGCTGGCTTTGGCTTACCAGACACGGGGGAACATTCTAACAGCTTCTCACAGAAGCTGCTCCTTGTAGACCCCCTGCTATGAAAACCTGGCCATGCAAACCCAATACACACATGTAAGAAATAAATGGTTCACTGCTGAACAGGCAAAGCATCCTGCTCGGAAAGAAACCAAACCCTCCCCAAGACATCCTCTCCCTCTGCTCAGATCCACTGGGCTCTGGCTAGTTCCCCTTTGCCACCACCAGGCACTGTGACACAGAGGGCTGGCAGCTAGGCTGGAGGTAGTCATACTTCCTCCTGCTCCACCCTGAAAGTCCCACTTCCTGGCATTGGAGGCAGCACAATCCTGAGGTCTGATATAGCTGTCACCTGAGGAGGGACTGGGTCATGAGTACAAGTAAGCATGAATCATCCTGAAACTAAGGGATGGTGCAGCAATTGTCTAGAAGAATATAGGCTGCTGTGGCCACAAAGGGTGGGCTGAGTTAAAGGAAACTTTGGGGCTAAGACACTGCTTAGGGTGGACAGAGTATAATGTCAGTCCCAAGGATCCGGCAAGGTGGACTATGGGACATCATGCTGGTTCCCACAGGAGCTCAGCAGCAATCACTCCAGCACACAGCCTGCAGCCCACCTTACCTTGAGGTATTGGTCCTTACTAGCTAGAGAACACCAGCAATCTGCATTCAGCTCCCATTGCCAGCCTGCAGAACACCCTTGCTGGGTCCAGGACACACTGTGTGCAGCTAAGTCTCAAGGAAATGTCAACAGAGAAGCAAAAGTGAATAATGTAGGTAAGATACCTTTCAAAGCTCTGCTCTCAAACAGGACAACACTACCCACACTTTCCAACCCACTAACCTGGTAAATTGTATCTGCTCTCACATACTTCATGATCCAAAACCTACCTCACAGAGCCAGGCTTGGCATCATGCAAGGAAAGGTGTGGGACTGAGAGGCAGCAGCAGCCTTGCAAGAACGGCTTGCCAGAAAAGCAGCACTATGTAAGGATGTGGTTTGCACCAACCCTGGTAGCAAACACATCATGTGGGTACATATTTCAGCTGGTGAGGATGTAGGGGGCAGTGGGTGGATTTCTGTGGGTTCCAGGTAGCAGCTCCAATTATACATTACTATCACAGCAATTAACTCCGGTTTCCTGTGGTAATGATGGAACTAGACAGTCAGAGGTGTGGGGGTTTTTTCCCCCCACTATATCTAATCTTTTTAAGCCTAAATTTCATTGCTTGAATCACAGCAGGAGTCTTATACAGTTAATTGTTAATGTATTGGTGGACATTCAAAGGTCAATGGTAGAAGGCAGCTTTCCTAACAGGACCTGTGGTTCATCAGCAAGCAGCCTGCTTGCCAGGCAACAGCTTATTTAGGATGGGAGGACACTACTCAAAACAGTAGAAAAAGGTGATCTATTGCAAGTGAAACAGGTCCCTACCAATTTTCTGGCCAGGCCACAAGAAGAATATGTTTATGCAGGTACGCCAGGACTTGGTATTCTCAGGATAGGCAGACAGGAGCCCTCCAGTACCATGGTTGTACCCTACTGAGTTCAGACACTCATTTAAACCAGGTTTCTCCTAGTATTATCTGAATGACCCNGACCTCCATGGGTTGCAGGAGGACAGCCTGTTTCACCATGGTCTGCACCACAGGCTACAGGGGAACCACAGCTCAAGCACCAGGATCACCTCCTGCCCCTCCCTCTCCACTGACCCGGGTGTCTGCAAAGCTGTTCCTCTCATATATTCTCACTCCTCTCTTCTCTGGCTATATTTACCTCTGTACAGTAACTTTTTAACCCTCTTAAATATGTTATCACAGAGGCATTACTATCATTCCTGACTGTCTCGCCTTAGTCAGTAGCAGGTCTGTCCTGGAGCCAGCTGGCTTTGGCTTACCAGACACGGGGGAACATTCTAACAGCTTCTCACAGAAGCTGCTCCTTGTAGATCCCCTGCTATGAAAACCTGGCCATGCAAACCCAATACACACATGTAAGAAATAAATGGTTCACTGCTGAACAGGCAAAGCATCCTGCTCGGAAAGAAACCAAACCCTCCCCAAGACATCCTCTCCCTCTGCTCAGATCCACTGGGCTCTGGCTAGTTCCCCTTTGCCACCACCAGGCACTGTGACACAGAGGGCTGGCAGCTAGGCTGGAGTTAGTCATACTTCCTCCTGCTCCACCCTGAAAGTCCCACTTCCTGGCATTGGAGGCAGCACAATCCTGAGGTCTGATATAGCTGTCACCTGAGGAGGGACTGGGTCATGAGTACAAGTAAGCATGAATCATCCTGAAACTAAGGGATGGTGCAGCAATTGTCTAGAAGAATATAGGCTGCTGTGGCCACAAAGAGTGGGCTGAGTTAAAGGAAACTTTGGGGCTAAGACACTGCTTAGGGTGGACAGAGTATAATGTCAGTCCCAAGGATCCGGCAAGGTGGACTATGGGACATCATGCTGGTTCCCACAGGAGCTCAGCAGCAATCACTCCAGCACACAGCCTGCAGCCCACCTTACCTTGAGGTATTGGTCCTTACTAGCTAGAGAACACCAGCAATCTGCATTCAGCTCCCATTGCCAGCCTGCAGAACACCCTTGCTGGGTCCAGGACACACTGTGTGCAGCTAAGTCTCAAGGAAATGTCAACAGAGAAGCAAAAGTGAATAATGTAGGTAAGATACCTTTCAAAGCTCTGCTCTCAAACAGGACAACACTACCCACACTTTCCAACCCACTAACCTGGTAAATTGTATCTGCTCTCACATACTTCATGATCCAAAACCTACCTCACAGAGCCAGGCTTGGCATCATGCAAGGAAAGGTGTGGGACTGAGAGGCAGCAGCAGCCTTGCAAGAACGGCTTGCCAGAAAAGCAGCACTATGTAAGGATGTGGTTTGCACCAACCCTGGTAGCAAACACATCATGTGGGTACATATTTCAGCTGGTGAGGATGTAGGGGGCAGTGGGTGGATTTCTGTGGGTTCCAGGTAGCAGCTCCAATTATACATTACTATCACAGCAATTAACTCCGGTTTCCTGTGGTAATGATGGAACTAGACAGTCAGAGGTGTGGGGGTTTTTTCCCCCCACTATATCTAATCTTTTTAAGCCTAAATTTCATTGCTTGAATCACAGCAGGAGTCTTATACAGTTAATTGTTAATGTATTGGTGGACATTCAAAGGTCAATGGTAGAAGGCAGCTTTCCTAACAGGACCTGTGGTTCATCAGCAAGCAGCCTGCTTGCCAGGCAACAGCTTATTTAGGATGGGAGGACACTACTCAAAACAGTAGAAAAAGGTGATCTATTGCAAGTGAAACAGGTCCCTACCAATTTTCTGGCCAGGCCACAAGAAGAATATGTTTATGCAGGTACGCCAGGACTTGGTATTCTCAGGATAGGCAGACAGGAGCCCTCCAGTACCATGGTTGTACCCTACTGAGTTCAGACACTCATTTAAACCAGGTTTCTCCTAGTATTATCTGAATGACCCGAATCAGCTTAGTCACCCTCCACATGCTTACTTGTCATCACAAGCAAGCCTATGGGACAGGCCTATGGGATGGTTGAGGCCTCCTGACCCACCAGGGAACCTGCTTTCCTGTCAGCCCTCTGCCTGAACACAGCAGCTGGACAGGGCACACCTGCAGCAAGGCAAGAAGCATCCTTCTCCTCTCTGCCACTGGAAGCTTTGTGTGTCTGCCAAAGCTGCTGTGTAATTTATCCCCAGAGCTCTGCCAGTGATGCTCCCTCATTCCGACCCATGGGCCACTCAAGCTTGTAGTTGCATAACCATTGTTTTCACTTCTGGCAAGACACTTTAACAGCACCAGCTGCTGCGTGCCACATGCCAAGGGCTGGCAGCACAGGCACCCCTGCAGGAGGCTGTGCTCCAAACAAGTGGCAGCAGAAGAGGATCTGCTCTGCTACTTGTGCCATGCCACTGAGGCTACAAACATCATAGCATCTTTCAGGGCCTTGAGGATAAAGGCATTTCTCTTTCATGAGTGAGCCCGTGCAGCAAGCCTGGAGGCTGTCCTCAGCTCTTCACCTGGAATGAAGGGTGGCCCAGAATGGACACAGAGGGCTCCCGAGCCTACTGCAGTGATTTGGCAATCAGTGACCTGGGGCCATGGGCACGGTGCTCTTCCTGTTCCACTGGATTCTTTGCTACCTCCAGTTCACCTCTGACTGGGCAGCAGGGAACCCAGGGACAGGCTCTCAATTCCCAGATTTGCATATCCTTCCCCCTCTCTTGTAACCCAAGTCTTTGGCCTCTGTCTTTTCCTGCTGCCCTCTTGCAGTAAAATAAATCCAATAAAGCCCTTGGGCCACGAAAGCAAAGGAAGATGGTGTGATGTGCCAGTGCAGAGAGATGGTGCAGCAGCTCTGTGAGTGACAGTCACCCCTTATGGCCCAACCAGTCACAAGCCTTGGCTGCCCATCCTCCCTCCCAGCACTGGCAAAGCTCTCAAGCTTCCACAATGGAGAGCTTGACATTCTGAGCCCTACCCCAGAAGAGTAACATGCCTGCAGAAACAAGGGAGCCCAGCATGCTCAGGGCTCACCGCAGGCACAGACGCACAGGACAAAGGGACGCAGCACAGCCCTCAAAACCAGTGCAGGACGTAAGCAGTGCTGCCCCTCCTCTAGCTACTTAAGGGGCTGTGGGTTAATTCAGAAGCCACAGTGTGACGTTTGCTTGTGACCGAGCCAGTTATCAAAGTCTGACAGGAGGAGATGATGCAATAGGAGCTTTTGGTACCTGGGTTCCCCCTTCCTGCCAAGATGATTTGGGTACCCCTGAGTGCATGCAGGTCATTGCTGAAATTTCCTCTCTTCCTCTGCCTGGCAGAGGATCCTGGCCTGTCCTCCCAGCTGTCACAATACAGTGGTAATAGACCTGTTTGTGTTGTGTCCCTGCTGAGCCAGCATGGAGTACCAAACTGCTGCATCCACACATTTATTCCTTGCTGCAGGGAGGTGACCACCCCTCAAAGCTTGCCATGGCTGTTAATTGCATACTGCAAAGAGGGTCCCAATACAAATTGGAAGAGAGAGCCTTTTGTGCCCCATGAGATGAGCTGCTCCAAGCAGAGCTCCTGCACTGCACCTGAAATGAGGCCTCAGCTGCTGTACCACAGGAGCCAAGCAACGAGACCTGGAAACTCAAGGGACATAACTCCCTCCAGCTACAACAGGGAGCTCAGTGAGCACTCCCAGCAGCTGCAACACAGCTCAAATGTGCTCCCAAACCAAGCAGGGAGGCTGGAGAGCTTTGGCATCAGGTACCATGACTGCCACGTGGAGGTGGAGGTTAACAGTGCTCTGCACCCTTGGCATGGGGAAGCTCACTGCCTTCTCCACTGCACCCCACCACTGGAAAAACACAGAGAGGAGACGACTCCCTACAGCCCACAGAATACGGGGTCCAGCTGCCTCCTCCTTCAACCCCGCAGCCACATCCCTGTCTGTTACTGCAGAGCCATCCTCACCTCACGGAAGCTGAGCTTCCCATCAAAGTCTTCATCCACCTCCTTGATCATGTTCTTCAGCCCCAGGTGGGTCTGCGGGGCTCCCAGCTTTTCCATCATGAGCTTCAGCTCCATCAGGTCGATATATCCATCCCGTCCCGAGTCATACCTGCAGGGTGCAAAGGGGAAGGGGTCAACCATTATCATCCCCATATTCATCTCCCCAGAAGAGGAACCATGCACATGGATAAAGTCACTGTGTGGTTCAAAGCTCAGGGGAGAGGGGAAGCTGCATGACATACCCAGTGCTGAGATATATTAAGCTCAGGGAAGTAGCTGTCAGCTTTCAGAGCTGTCTCACCACAGAGAGAAGTACTCAGGGGAGCTCAGACCAAACAACCCACACAGAAGGAGCATGGAGGAACTCAGCTTATCTCAGTGGGATTTCCATTTCACCCACTTGCCTGTCCAGCACAAAGGCAACTTGCACACAGTTTGCACCATGCACCAATGTGGTGAGGCAAAGGCATGCAGAGTCAGCTGCTGCCAGGTTTCCTGCTAGTTTCAAGGGGAAACAGGGAGCAGAGACCAAGCAGAACCTCTTGGCAGAAAGCAATCTTTCTTTGTAAGTAAAACTACACCCCCCCTAGCTCTTAAGATCTTTCCTCTCCAAAACGCTTTTGTACTACAACAAGCACCGTGCTTCAGAATAAACAGGGCAGCTGTTTATTCTGTGTCGCCAGGCAGAGCAGAAAGACTGTCCCAGGGGAACACAGCAATCCTAGACAGGGCTGTGGTACCAGGGCTGCACCACAGGGCCAGGCTGGCAGAAGTAACCAGTGCCCACCTCCAGGAGCAAGGCTAGAGTGGGACCATGCTCCCTGTGGAACACCAGGGACTGCAAGGACTCTTCAGAGGAGAGCACCCGTGCAAGGGGAGGAGTGCTTTAGGGATGGGGAGGCAGTGAGCGATCGGCTGTGCACAGCCTGGGACTGTGCACCAGCTCCTCCCAACATCTGATGTGGGTGTGGGTAAAGCATCCGGCCCATCCAGCAACCAGTGCTTCACACCCACCAGGGCGATCACCGGCTTTCAAAGTCCAAAAGCTGCAGGGAGGGGTGCTCTGTTATCAGCCACTCAACAGCCCTCTTTCATCCTGGTCTTGCCATCAGGCTTCAGCACAGAGCTAGGACTTCACAAGAGAGTATAGGGCAGGGTCCCCCAAGCTGGGCTCAGCCTTGGCACACAGCCTGCCACCATCTCAACCCTGACAGTTAAATCCTTTCAACCATTCAGAAGGAAACCCTAGGCACAGTGCTGAAGCTTTCCAGTGGGCAGGAGCTAGTCAAATCCTCCCACCCATCATCTTTCACTGACTGTTAGCTCTCTTCCAAAGAAATGAGGGCTGTAGCCATCCCAGACAGATCTGCACAGTTGTGGTTACCCAGGAAGAAAGCCCTTTCCAGCTGAAAAACCTCACAGCCACAGAGGAAGCTGTGGCAAAGGAAGGCACGAACAAAGCCATCAGCCCCAAACTGCGTACAGGCGTGAGCAGCGCGAGGCAGAGCTGCAGCCAAGATTTCTGCCCCTGCCTTCATGAGCACAGGCACTGCATGCTTTTCCCCCAGAAGTCCCCAGAGTCCCACCACGCCCACAACTATTTCTGATACTCTTTGTGGCTCTTAGTTTCCAAGGGTCCCAAGACTAAGGGACTCACAATGACAGGGATGTAACTGCCAGACTAGGCTGGCACAGAGCCCCTGTTACCAATCTGCCTGCACTCTCTGTACCCAGCAAACCCATGAGCCCACCAGGCTAGACTGCTTTCTGAAAAACTAGGAAAGAAACCTCCATCAGAGCAGAAACCAGGTCACAGACCTGGGATGTCACAGAGAAGAAGTGCAGCAGGTTTGTCACAGCAAGAAAGGTGTCAGTTAATTAAAGCACATTCACAGCATTACCCAGCCCAGTGCTGAGATGCACTTCCAAGACATCACAGAACCACAGCAAGTGCAATATTTAATTGTCAATTTGCTTTTCTTTCAAGTTTGGGAAAAAGGGTGCAGAGCTGTCACTGTTGAAGACACAGTGCCTTTGATTAGACACAGCAGCAAAATGTACAATGGCAGAGAGGCACCTGATGTTGGGTTTTTTGAGGGCCCAGCAGGCTCATGCTGCCCTTTGGCTGGGTGCAGAACAAAGGAATACCAGGTGACCTCCAAGGGCTGTTCATCTGGGGTTGGGACACTGCCCAGCCCCACATGGAAGCTCTGTGTAACAGAGATGAAGGTAGAAGTAGGGCGCAAGCCCAGCTTGTGCCTGCTGTGCTCATCTCACCCTCCTGTTATGGATACTACGTGCACGTAAACACTGGCCCCGGGGGCCAGTACACTGCCCTGAAAGGGTTAAGCATGGGGCACAGCTTCAGGGCTCATCCCTGCGGAGAGGCAGGACAAAGCCAGGATTGTGAGAAATGGGGTCTTGCCAACAGCGGGCCTGGCAGAGCAGTACTCTGTACCAGTCACACAATGGGTGTTGAGCATGAGTACAGCTGGTGCTGAGAAGCACCCAGAAATCAGGTTACCAGTCCCCTGCACTCAGGGACAGTCAGACAGAGGAGCACTGAAACCCAATGGCAGCACCCTGCAAACTGCTACATTCCCTCTCTGCTCCGTCGCCTCTTAAAACAGCCAAACTATTTTAGGACCTGGGTACAGCCACCCAGCTGCTGCACAGTCAGACTATTTAGGGAGAAGCATATTTATATGGCACGAGAAACAGCACTATTCATTCCCCACCACCCACCCCCAACAGACCCACAGGCATTCAACACCATGGGGCACAAAGCAGACTGCACCTTGCTGGTCAGTTGATGCTTCCAGCACACCTCAGTCCTACCAAAGACCCCACAGTCTGCCTTTTAAGAGATCATAAAACTCCCCTGTCTGCCTTTTGGGAGCTCCCTTTCAGAGCCCTGGGCTCAGCTAGCCCCGGACACATCTCACACACAGCTGCCTGCAGCACAGTCCTGCCCTGGTGATGGACAGCCATCACCTTCACAGGCAGAGCTGGAAGAGGGCACCAGGGCAAGTTGTAACACACCCCAGCATCTGGGGGAGTCATCCCAACCTGTACTCCAGGAGCAGCATGGCAAGAGCATGCAGCATTAGCCTGGTGAGCCCCGCCATCACCCACTGTCCTGCTGTGACACCAGAGCTTTGCTTCCTTCAGGCTCAAAGCTCCGTGGGGCATTAGCCAAGCCTCACCCGAGTGATGTGCAGGCATTACAGAGGGGAATTGTGCCAATAGGCACAAACATCTCACTTCACAGGAAGGCCACTCCAGCAGCAGGTCAGTGCCATGGCTACAGCAGATCCCATCTGTAACAGCTGGGATGCCGCAGGGAGGTACGGACACTGTGGCTGCTGTGATAAAGCTTTGCCACACTGCTGCCATAGCAGTGCTCCTGGCAGCAAATGAGACACAGCTGTGGCTGCCAAAATCTGCTGCAACTGATGCACCCAGATTCCCACGCTGGCTCGCTTCCACCCGGACTGCAGAGCGTGCCTGGCTGCTGAAGCACAGGGAGAGGAAAGTGGGAGACAAAATTGGAGGAAGGAGGGAATACTTGCTGAATAGACTTGCTTAAGAGCACAAAGTCTGTTGTTGTACACAAATGCACA
Organism: Dicaeum eximium; assembly: GCA_013396995.1. Taxonomy (NCBI): domain Eukaryota; kingdom Metazoa; phylum Chordata; class Aves; order Passeriformes; family Dicaeidae; genus Dicaeum; species Dicaeum eximium. The sequence continues at coordinate 18,696 of VWZP01000491.1, forward strand.
ATTACTGCTCAAGTATGAGCATTGCACTGGTGTTCCACAGGTGCTGGGGGGGTTACATCATCGAAGAAAGAGGGATCAGGAAGGGAGGAAAAAGGAAATGCCAAGGACTGCATCATCTGTAGTGACTTTGCAGTCACCTTCCAGCTTCCTCTAAAACCCCACTTAACAAAAAAAAAAAGACAGTTGAATGAGAAATCACAGATCTTGAAGGATCAAAGAGCAGTTTCTAAACACATTTCTTGAGAAAAGCTGGAATGAAAACCTGCCCTCCCTGTACATGTTTGCTGCACCTTACCTTGCTTCACATGCCACGGGCACTTCTACTTTGATCTGCAGTTCCTATATGCTGCAATGGCCTAACTGAGGCTTTGAAATAAAGCAGTTGGAATAATGGTGCTGAAGTAATCATCTCCTATTATATATTTCAAATCCTAAGTAGCACTTTATTCCCTCTGAGCATTGTGTTTCACCTTACATGGAGAAGGTGGTGCTGATCTCTGCTCCCTGATATTCAGTGATAGGATAAATGGGAATGGTTCAACTGTCTCAGAGGAGGATCAGACTGGACCTGAGGAAGCCTTTCTTTCAGCCTGACAGGATTGTCAGACCCTGGAACAGGCTTTCTACAAAGGTAGTCAGTACCCCAAGGTGTCAGTGTTTAACAGACATTTAGACAATGCCCTTAATAACAGGGCTTATTTTTTGGTCAACTCTGAAGCAATCTGGCAGTTGAACTAGATGTGATCATTGGCAGTCCATTCCAAATGGAATAGTCTATTCTATTGCCAAGAGCTTTAGAAACAATTCCTCCATACCAGGGTAGAGACAGGAACAGGCTCCTCGGCCACATGCAGCTTTATCCTCCTCAGTCCAGGCAGAAGGAGCTCTCCTGCTCTTGGTGGGACATGAGGGCAAGATGAGAGTCTCCTCCACTAAGATATTCTCCAAGACATTGGGCAAGACCTGCAGGCCCAGGCTGAGTTTGCATGGGAATAACCTCCCTGCCCACTGGAAGTTCACAGCCAGTCACATAAGGCACACAGCAGCTCTGGAGAGAGCAGGTCTGCTGCAGCATGTCAGATGAGGCTGGGGCACCTGGCAAAGGGGCTCCTAAGTGGCTCCAGGAGGGCAAGGGGACATCACAGCCTCTCCCACCAGCCAGATGCAAGGCACTTATGCAATGTGTGGGCAACACTTGAAATTCCCTAGATACTAAAAGCAATAGCAAGACTGGAATTTCTCCACTCCCTCACACCCCACAGATGAAGCTGTTGTCTGTTTTCCTCCCCCTTACATTTCTCATAAAGGTCATTCCTGCCAGGCAGAGCCTCACTGCCTGGCTTTCACACTTCCCTCTGCTATTTTCCTGGACAAAGATGGCACCAAGGGAAGCTGTGAGACTCCAGAGGCCCTGAGAGTTCACTTAGACAACTCGGGAAAGAGAGGTTATCGTGGTTACCACAGTCCTCACATATTGTCAGAATAGGCAGCTAATTAGGTCACATTATAATTAGCCTGAGCTGTAGACTTCCTGGGTTCTGCCAAAAAAATACCCACCCTGAGAGCTGCCTGCATCCAGCACTCCATCAGATACCTGCACCCCATCTCCAGTTGAACGGGGCCAAAAAGGAGAGATGCTGACAAGAGGAGGCTTGGACAAGAGACGGGGAAAACTGAGCCCCCTCACTTTTCCAACTGTGGCAGCCAGAGCAAAGAGCATTATTTCTGCTTTGGAAGGATGCTCCTGGCATATCTAGCAGCACACAGCACTGGATGGAGCACTATATTTTGGGAAGTCCCACTTTCAGATGAGTTCTTTGCTTCCACCGTGGCAGTCACAGCCACCATCCATACCATGGGATGCCCTGACAGACATTCAGGGCAGCCACTATCACCAAGACATCTTTTCAGCTGGAGCACCATGACCCAGCCCACATCATGCACAGGACCACAGGCTCAAATTTAGCCTGAACCACAGATTTAAAAGTCACACTAAACTATTAAGAAACATTTCTTTGGATGTGAAGTTTCACAGTGGAAACCTGGCATCCTGTGGCAATGAGAAGATACTAAAGGAAAAAAAATAAGCCTTTGAGAGAAGGATGTAAGAAAGACCCTGAGTTGTGGTGGCCAGGGCCAATAAGCCATACGGAGAATTAAAGCCTTAATCACATTAACTCAAGCTCTGACTGACAGGAATTAAGGGGAACATTTCCTCTCCTCATGGAGCATGTGATGTCAGCCAATAGTTGAAACAGGTCAGTGGCAGCAGATGGACCAAAGACCAGATCCTCTGCCACTACAAACCTGAGGTGCTTGTGACAGTGAACACCAGGACAGGGTTTTCTGGCTGCCTGTCCAGGAAACACAACAGGGGAGCATGCAGCCCACCTTCTTCCCCTTTTGGCATCAGCAGTTCTCACAGGGTATGCAATGCTTTCCAGCTACATTGACCAGCTGATTAGCATTCAACTGCAAAGCCTAGCTTTTCCTGCTTACAAGGCTAGTGTTTAATGAGCTCATTGTTGAAAAATTAGGCTGCAATTCAGCTCTTCCACTTTTTATTTCCTAAAACCACCGCCATTCCTTTCCTCTTCCCTCTTGAGGCAGTGCCGCGGCCCAGTCCAGGCTCTCACCCACAGCTTTCAGGCCCTGCCTGCATTGTTTGTCCTCCAGTCCCCACAGCACCATGTCTGAGCCTTCCACAGAGTGGGATCCCCATTAAGCACAGTGAAAAGGGACACAGGAGAGAGTGGAGCAGCAGTCCCGCCTGGACCACCTTGCTTCCTGCACCAGCTGCCAACACAACACTGCCCGGGCAACAAAGAACTCCAAACTCCAGTAAGCTCACAAAAGCCCATCGCTTGGTCTCCTGTGGCAACAGCCTGGCCGGGACAGGCAACACCCCGCAGCGCTGGGAGTTGAGCATTCAACCAGCTCCTGATTTCCTCACAACAATCCAGGGTGCCCAAGGCAGCTTTCAGCTAGGAGAACAATGATCTAACAAGTTACAAATCTCACTTCAGTCACCTCCATAACGTGAAGCACATCTTCACACCTTGCTCTGCGGTCCTGCCACCTCCTGCCTGGCAGCAGCTCCCTCCCAGTCTAGCAGCCTGTTGTGGGGCTGGGAGGACACTGGTCCCCAGGAGCCCACGGGTCTGTGCTACTGGAGGAAAACCTGAGCACAAAGGTACCCAGACACAGCCTAACTGCAGCAGCCAGGAGAGGGTCTGGAGGATAGAAAAGGGCAGGATCATGGTCCCGGGGAGGGCCAAGCCTTTCTGCTTACAGAAGCAGCTCTCCCTGTTGCTAGCAGCAGCTTGACTTTAACAAAACCCTGCTGGGAGGAGAATCCCATCCCAGCCCTCACGAAGTTGGTAGCAAGAGGAAGTGCTCTCAACCTTTGCTTGGGTGCACGAGAGGGAGCGCCAAGCCTGGCAGTCAGGACTTTCGTGGAGCTAGGACACTGCCAGGCAGAGCCAGCAGGACTGCTACGGTTGTTCAGGGTCGCAGTTGTTTCGGGCAAATGTCCAGCGCCTCTGCCGGGTCCCGGGACACTGACCCACCTGGTGCCCCAGGGTGTGGGGCAGAAGGCTGCCTGTGCTCTCGCCCCGTCCCCCTTAGAGCGTCCAGCAAAGCCATAGCTCGTGGGTGCCACCACAAACAGCCGCCGTCCCAATCCCAGGCCGAGCAGAGGCCATGAATTAAACGCAGAGCTGAGCCCCAGGCAAACTCTACGAGCCGCCCCCCCCCCTCCTCCGCGCGGCAAAGCACTGGGACAATCTGGGGATCAGATGGCGCTGGGAACTCGCCGCGGCTTCCTCCAGCCCGACCGCAAAACCGCGGAGAAATGCGAGCATGCCGCCGAGAGCGGGCAGCCCTTCTCCAGATGTGCCCCCGGGGGCCGGCGCCGGGAGGGGCTGCGGGGAAGGCAGAGCCCCAGCCCCGGAGCCCACAGGCCGGGCAGCGAGCACCCCTCTCCGCTCCCGCCCCACTCACAGGCGGAACATGCGCTCCATGTCCTTGATCTGCCGGCGGCTGAACTCCTTGAACTCGGTGTAGGGGTTGAAGACGGCGGCCCGCCGGGGCTGCGCCGCGCCCTCGTTTATGTCCTGCCGCCGGCACAGCTTAGCGCTCAGCTCTGCGCCCGCACTGGCCGTCAAGCAGCTTCGCTCCTCTACCTCCCCGGCCGCCGCCGCGCCCTTGACCGTCTCCGCCTCGCCCTCCGCCGCTGCCCCGCTCTCCTCTATCTGCAGCCGCCGCTGCAGCTTCTGCGCCAGCTCCTGCGAGGCCATGGCCCGGCGCTCCCGCCGGCGAGCCGCGCTGCTGCCCGCCTCGGCCCGGCCCCACTCTGCTCCGCTCCGCTCAGCTTCAGCCGGGGCCACTTCCCCCGGTGCGCAACTTTATTCCCTCTCTTGGAGAGAGCGGGGCGGGACGGGGCGGAGGGAGGCCGGGATGGGGCGGGCACTTAAGGAGGCGCGACGGGGGGCGGGAAGGAGAGGGGAGAAAGAGGGGGGCCGTGGGGATTGCCGCCACTGCATCGGGCGGCATCCCACGCGTGTGGGGTGCCAGTATCCCCCAGGCTGACCCCTGACGTGTGTGCTCTCCCACACGGCTGCCACCCCCATTTAGATGACCCACACAGGCTGTCTCCTGACATCCTCATGCACGGAACCCCCCACTCCATGGTCCCTCTCCGACGCATCCCTCAACCGACAGGGTCCTCCCCAGGTCCCCCCTGCACCCCACAGCAGGGCGCTGCACTGGCGCTGGGATGCACAGACCACGTAAACCCCACAATGCTGCTTTTTCCACTCCGTTCCGTGGGGCGAGACGAGCCCCGAGCCCGACCGGGAGCCCCCCGCGCTCGGGAAGAGCAACGGGACCCCGTCGGCTCACCAGGCGCTGCAGAGACACGGAGATCAGGCTTGCCCCGCACCAGGGCAGAGGGACCCCTTAAGCCCCTCTATGCGCCTCCCTTCTCTTACCTCCTTGGTCTAAAATTAGCCCAGGACAAAGCTCGGCTCAGGCCTGGATTCCCTCTCCTTCCCCAGAGAACATGGGCAGCAGGCGGCCTCTTCCCACCACCCAGCCCTCCTTCCCAGGACAGTGCCCAATGCCATCCCTGCTGTCCCCCCGGCTCTTGCAGGGGTGTCCCTCCCAGGACTGTCAGTCCCTCGCCTGGCTGATGTGAGCCTGATGGCGTTCGCGAGATGGTATTAGGGCTGACGTGGGGCGGTTTAGGGTGGCGGCTGATGGGATTTACCCACCGGGGAGGAGGGGGAGAGAAAAGAACCAGCTCGGACACGCTGCCTGCTTATGGCTCCCGCGTGCCCGAGCCTGTGCGTCACGGGGAACCAGTCCCAGCGTCTGTTATGTGGCTGTTGGACACCTCGGGGCAGGTAGTAAGCAGTTCTCTGATATGGTGACCTGCAGCTGACCCTCTTGGATAAGCTCATTCCCACCAAACCTACTCAGAAAATGACTGATGAGGCCATTTGCAGTCACCCTGCCCCTACATACCGCCTGGGCAGCTCTAGGCTGCCCCAGCGAGGGTCGGGAGGGTCAGGACGGCTGCAGGTTCACCACAGGATGTGACACAGGAAGGCCACTGCAGGTATATCACACCAGGGCTGACTGAAAACGGGCTGCTCTATGGAAGGGGTGCCATGTGCTGTGTCCACACTGCATTGCCCTCACGCGGTGCCGCGTCTGTGATGTAGAGACGTTCCTTCCACCAGAGAGGAATGAGGGAGAGCGGGGAGCGTTGCCTGGGTCACTGGGCACCCTGAAGAACAACGAGCCCAACAGCACAAGGCACTTCTGTGCCTGCAGGGTGTCCAGGGAAAAGAGTAGCTGAGGGTGAAATGAGCAACTGCAAAGCCAGCCTGCCATCTGGTGGAAATGAATCTGTAGGCTACGGCTGTGGGTGGGAGACGGCCGCAAGAGAGCAAAACAAAGGTAAAACTTCAGACGTCGCTCCCTATCACCCTGTGTATAAGGTGTGGATTCTTAGTGTAATTATACCTCAGTTCTGTTTTCAGCAGCTAGTCGTACCCCTTTACAATTACCACGGGGTATGTTTTTCAGCTATGGAGATGGAGCTTGGCCACCCATTCCATCAAACACCGAAGGTGGTCCATGTAGCATTGGAAGGCTTACTTTGCTGGCACCCAGTATAAATATGATCAAAGACCATAGACGTAGAGGAAAAAGGTAGGAGAGGCAAGGAAAGGGGTAAGCAAGGAAAAGAGAAAGGTAGGCAAGGTAAGGCAGGGGTTTGCATGCTCTTCCCTTCCCTTCCCCTCAGGTTGTTATCCTGCCCCCATAATTCCTATCATAGACACACAGGCCTATTCCAGCCCCACAAGCTTTATTTCTCCACCAACTCTGATGTTTCTGCTCTGGCTCTACGTCTTCCCAATGCTGCCATGTGAAGCTGCCCCTAGATCAAGGCAGGATCTTCATTTCAGCTTCAGCTCTCTGATGCTTCAGCTTCAGGTCTAGATTCCATATTCCAGCTCCAGCCCTACAGTGCCTATCCTGACCCCACAGCCCCTATCTAGCCCCACTGTGGTTTCATCCTAAGCCCCACATTCTCTATGTAACCGCCAGCTCTGCTGCCTCAGCTCCAGCTCCTCAGCTTTCCACTGCCTCTAGCTAAAAGCTGCTCCTGGTTGTCACTTCACTCCTGTGCTGTTGACGAGGCAATTAATTAGTCACTGTCATAACTTAAATATCTCTATGAGCTGCCACACTCATCCCAATGGGCCCCAGCTTTGGGACCAAGTGAGCCCTGGCCCACAGCACACACCTTGCCCTGCACCCCACCTGCCCACAGGCCTCTCAGCCAGCATTAGGTGCTGGAAACAGCTGCTCAGTCCCTGGTTCCACATCCCAGAAGGTGCCCCTGGCTGAGCCCCAGGATCAGCCCTGAGACCTCCACTCACAGCTTGTGGGTGGTACCATTGCTGGGAGGGCTGGAACCCCCCTGGCAGCTCCTACAGTCCCCAAGCTTCAGCTCCATCCCCTTCTCCATGGTATCTATCCACCTCCAGCCTCACCATTTTCATTACTCCACATCAGTTTGGGTCTAGATCCAGGTTCATTTTCTACTGAGTCTATTTTATTGTTTATTCTCTTAGTTTTGCATTATTCTAGTTGTATTGAAATTTAATTATACTGTTGCATTGTCATATTTTTATGTTGTTCTATTTTTTTATTCTATTACTAGCTATATGATATTTTAAAAATAAAAATTATAGGGCTACGGCTGTGAGGCCAGAGGGTATATTGAAGCCTCAGGGGCTGAATCCAGACCCAAACCAATGTGCAGCAATGAAAACTCTGGGGCTGGATAAATCCCATGGAGCTGGGGGTAGAATCACTGTGGGGCTGGGGCTGGGATGGGGACTGTGGGGCTGTGTAACAGGATGCTTGGCCCTGCAATGTTGTCACACAACTCGAACAGTGCCCTATTTTGCAAGCTACCAATGGTGGGCTGAGAGGGGCATCATGTGCTGGTTTTTAGTTGAATCATGCTAAAAATCTGGCACACTCCCTCAATCTGGCAGACTAGCCTCAAATCAACCTGCTGATAACAAGACAAAGATTTGGCAAATAAACTGATAAACTGATCTGTAGGCATATCACTGATGGTCAGCTCATTCACACTATAGAAGTCCAGTCCACTTTCCATGTTCCTTCAATATATTCCTCCTTGGAGTATGTGGAGATTATTCCATTGGGTTTTAGGGACGCTCAGCAAGGATAATGCTAAAGCTGAAAAGAAAGAGATTTGTCCACAGTTATTGGTATGGGGGAGTTACATCACTCTCTAATAAAGGTCTCTTTTAGCTAGCTTTAATATAATTTATTTAATATTGCTTTGATATAATGCATGATCCTATCTTGTAGTAGGATCGTGTAGTAAATAATTCTGAATGAGTTATTTTTGTCTAGTCATTAATCATAATAAATAATTAATTCTTATAAAAATAGATCTGATTTCCTGTCATTAAAACGTGTGGGACAAAGTTGTAAAACTTAAATAGTTGGCAGAGTCCAGGGCGGAGACTAGATCCAGCTGCCCCAGGCTCCTACCTCTGAGAAGGAGTTTAGAAAGCAAGGGAATTATTTTCTGCACCTTGTGACACAATATGAGGGCTTCTTAAATAAAATTTGGCTGAAGTTACCACTCCACCCATGAGAGGCTGGAGCTGGAATGTGAATTCTAGAGCTGGAGCTGAAGCATGAGAGAGCTGGAGGTGAAAAGAAGACCCAGCCCTGATCCAGGAGCAGCTTCACCTGGAAGTGGTGGGAAGATGTGGAAATGAAGTTGAAGCAGTAGAGCTGGCAGAGATATAAAGGGATGGAGCTGAAATGACTGTAAGGGCTGTAGGGCTTCTACAAGGATTATTGGGCTGGAATAGCAACTTCAGGGATGGAGCTGAAATCACTAGAGAACTGGGATAGCAACTGTGAGGCTGGAACTGGAATAAAGTTTTCAGGCTGGGTTTGGAATATGGATTCTAAAGTTGAAGTTGAAACCTCACAGATCTGGAGCAAAACGGAAGATCCCTCCACAAGAAGGAGAAGCTTCACCTGGCAGCAGTGGGAACATGCAAAGATGGAGCTGGTAAATAAACCTTGTGGCACTGGGATCACTGCAATGTTGGGATCGTGACTATAGGACTGCAGCTGAAATCACTGTAGGGATGCGATAGTAACTGTAGGGCTGGGTTAGTAATTGTAGGGTTGGAATTGGGAATGCGGAGCCAGAATATACACTGCGGGCCAAGGAATGCTCTATGGACTGGGAGAGGCATTGTAGGCTGGGGGACAGATTGCAGCCCAAAATAGAGTCTGTGGCAAAAGTAGGGACAGTGTGACGGGGAAGATATTGCGGGTGGGATAGGGACTGTGGGCCGGGGTAGGATCTGTAGGGCCGGGTTAGGATCTGTAGGGGCAGGATAGGGCCTGTGGTGCCGGCGTAGGGCCCCTCGGGCAGGGGAGGGAAATCTCACCTGGGGACGACAAGCGCCACCAATGGCAACAGAGGGAAAGGCAGAGGATCTGCCTACCGCGACGCGGCGACCGCGCCATGTCCAATGAGAGCCGCCCTTCCCACAGGACCGTGTTCCCGCCAAACCCACACCACCGATGACCGGCAGGCACTCGGACCGGCCGCCAGCCCGCTCTGCTCAGGCGACTCTCCAGCAAATGCTCTTCAGAGAAAAAAAAACGGGCTCAGGTGCGGGGTACCTTCGGACCCGGCGAAAAAGCAAATGAAAATCTTTACTGGAGTAAGGTAAGCCTGACGAAAACATACCGTGTTTAATAGTTGCAACATGAGTAGCATAAGTGCCGGTTAGTACTTCGATGGGAGACCGCCTGGGAATACCGGGTGCTGTAGGCCTCTTTTGCTGCGTGCCGGCCGGTGTTCAGGAGGTCTGCCAGGTCGGGTTGGGCAGCCGCGGCGAGGGGCA
>VWZP01000492.1:19076-31783 GCA_013396995.1 Dicaeum eximium
CGGGAAACCGGCCCCGGGGTCGCGGACCCGCCGGGCCGGCGGAGCCCCGCGGGGGGCGCGCGGGCGGCGGGAGAGGGGGGACAGCATCAGCTCGGCGTTGGCAGCGATGTCGCAGGAGAAAAGCGTCACGGAGCGGCGGCGGGCGAGGGGGGGTTTATTTTTTTTTTTCCCCCCCNGGTCCTCACCGCCGCGGGGGCCGGGTCCCTGTCCCGTGGTTATCCCGGGCTCGGGCATCCCGCGGAAGCGCCCCGCCGCTCACCCGCGCCTCTCTCCCGGTTGTCGCGATAGGCGCCCTTCGCCCGCAGCCCGGTTGTCCCAGTCCGAACCGTGGACAGCGGCCGAGCAGCGGGCAGCGCTCGGGGACGAGCCCCGGGGTCCCGCCCGTGGTGTCCCCGCGTCCCCGGGGGTCGCCGAGCGGAGCTGCCGCCGGTCCCGCCGGGGTCAGGCTGGGGTCAGGCCTCTCCTCCGCCGGTTTCAGCCCTACCGAGGCCGCCCCGACGGTGCCGGCACCGGGAGAGGGGCGGGGGTCGGTGTCCAGGCTGGGGCAGGGTCTCCGCTCCCGCCGACCCCGGGGACCCTCACCGCGAGCGCCCGGTTTCACCATCTTGCTGCAGCCGCCACGGTGCGGACAAAATGGTGGCGGGGAGAAAACGCCGCAAATCACCGGGAATGAGCCGAAATAAAGCGGGGAGAACGTGGCGGGGCCACCCGGGCTGCGGGGACACGGAGCCGCGGGTCCCCACCCGCCCCGGTAGCCGGGCAGGGCCGGGGCCGAGCAGCGGCTGGGCCCGGGCAGAGCCTCCCGGTCGGTTTTGTGCAAAGCGGGAGCTTAAAATGTTCATTTTTATGGTTTAAATTATTTTCTTTTTTTAATATTTTGAGTTTCGCCCTCGCTGCTTGGCCCGGGAAAGGCCCGGCCAGCCTCGGCCCCGGTGAGGAGCGGCTGCCGCGGAGCTGCCGCCAGCCCCGGTGCGGCCCCGGGGAAGTCGGGGGGTCCTGGTGACCCCCTCACATCATCGGGGTCCTCTCGGGGTTTCGGTCCGCTCGCCAGTCCCGCGCTACCGGGGATGGTCCGTGCGGGACGGAGCCTCCCGGTCGCATCCCGGTCACCTCCCGGCCATCCCCGTCTCGTCGGGGGTGGCTCCCGGGGATAAACGGGACCAGGAGGGACCTGGGCAGCCCCGGGGCCGGTCCCGCTGTCACCACGGCCACTGCAGCCCCACGGGGCTGGCGACACATCCCGGGATGCTCCCCCCGTTCCTACCGGTCACCTCCCGGGCCCGGTGGCTGCAGAGCACGTGGCGGGACCCCGGTGGCGTTTGGTGCCACCATGGCCACCCCGTGGCACGGAGGGGACATCCTGGGGGCTGGCAGGGGGGTGTGTGCCCCAAAAGGTCCTGGCAGCTGTGTCGGTGCTGGAACCTAGGTGGGCACGGGGTGTCCCCATGCCAGGGTGGGGTGTCCCTATGGATTTGGGTGTCCTCTGCTCTTTTGGGGGATTTCAACCCCAGCTGTGTCCTGGCTCCAGAGCCACCAGGTGTACCCCGGTCCCCACGAGCAGGACGTGTCACCAGCGAGGCCCAAGGCTCTGGAATCCCCCAGGCAGCCCCAGCAGGACCCGGGAAATTTTGGGGCTCCAGAATGGGAAAAAGCTCTCAGGAGGAGATCCCAGAGGCTGGAATTGGGAGATGGCCCGAGCACCCCAAAAGCTACACCGGGGAAGGTCAACAGGGCCGGGACGAGGGGTTTGGTGTCCCCTGTGCCGAGCTGGCACCGCGGCCGTGCCCTTTTCCATGCCATCCCTGCGGAGCTGCTCCAGCTGCCGCGGGAATAACAATAAATAATGCCCGGGCTGGAGCCGAGGCGCAGCTGCGGCCCTGATCCGGCGGCCCCGGCATTCCCGGCCGTTGTTGTGCCGTGCCCATGGCGTGGGCACGGACGTGGGCACGGGAGCGCGGACGTGGCCTGGGCATCGTCACCGCCACGGCTCTTCCCACACAAAATGGTTCCCGGCGCTGATCCCGCCGGAAAAGCCGCTGATCCGCCTACAACCCCTTTCCTTCCCAGCAGCTCTGCGCCAGCCTGGGGGGTTTGGGGTGTGGGTCTGGTGCCACCAGCCCCCATGCCACCCTGGATGTCCCCAAGCCCTCGGGACTCCTTCGGTGCCGCGTTGCGGGACGGTACCGCGGCCGTGGCCTGCTCTGGGATTGGGGTCCTGTTCCCAAATCGGTGTTTGGTCCCTATTCCCACCATCCCGGGGCCGGATCCACCGCCCTCATCCCAGCTCCTCTGTCCTCATCCCGGCTCTGCCGATCCTATGGCAGCGCCACCATTCCAATCCTGGCGCCACCATTCCCATCCCCGTGTCACTGTTCCCATCCCAGTGTCACCGTTCTGATCCCAGTGCCACCATCATCCCCATCCCCGTGTCACCATTCCCATCCCCGTGTCACCGTTCTGATACCAGTGCTACTATTCCCATCCCGGTGCCATCATTCCCATCCCCGTGTCACCATTCCCATCCCCCTGTCACCGTTCTGATCCCAGTGCCACCATTCCCATCCCAGTGCCACCATTCCCATCCCAGTGCCACCGTTCCCANCCGCGCCCCCGTTCTGATCCCAGTGCCACCGTTCCCATCCCAGTGTCACCGTTGCCATCTCAGTGCCACCATTCCCATCCCAGCGCCACCGTTCCCATCCCAGTGTCACCGTTGCCATCTCAGTGCCACCATTCCCATCCCAGCGCCACCATTCCCACCCCATCTCCATCACCCCATTCCCAGCTTTTTCTCGCTATTTTCCTCCTTCCTACCCCAGGAATTTTATAATCCCTTCATGCCCGACTCAGCCTGAGGGAAGGAGAGCCATCGACCTCCAGCTGGGATCCTCCAGCACCGGGATCCAGCATCCCAAAATCAGGGCTTGGAGCAACTTCCTGGATGGATTTTAACCCTCTGGAAAAGCCCCTGGGAGCTCTGCCAGGAGGGCTCACCCAAACCAGATATGGGATCTGGGGAGATCCCAGCGGGCAATTTTTGGGGCTCATTTTAATTCGTGGGAGCTGGGATGGAATTCCTGTTGATTTTTTTGGTGGAGCTTGTCCTTTCCCAGTGGGAAGTGAAGCCACGGAGGTTCTTCCAGAGCCACTTCCCACAGCCTGGGATGGAGCCAAACCCTCAAGCTTTTCCTTCCTTGGATATTCCCAACCTCGTAAAATCCATGGCCGGGAGCAGCTCGGTGCCCACGGAGCTTCCCAAGCTTGTCCTTTAATAGGAAACCGCCCCAAAATGGGAGCTGAGCTTTCCAAGGAAATATTCCTTCAGTGAGGGTAATTCTGGAGTGATGGGAATTGGAACAGAGGTGAATTTTTTTCCAGTAATTCCCAAGGAAGGACAGAAATCAAAAATTATATAAAAATTACAGAAAAAAAAAAACAACAAAAAAAAAAAAAAACAAAAACCAAAACTTTAATTTGAATTCTTCCTTGGCATAAATCTCCTGTTTGCTCCTGGCTTTCCAAACTATTATACCCAGGATGAAACGCTCCGTTTTCCCAAAAAAAACCTTTTTGGCTTCTATTAGTGTTTTTTTAAAAAACCCTAATTCATTATTTGTCGCCTTTCCCTGGGTATTTACAAACTCTCCGCATTTGGGGCCGGAGGGAAGAACCGAGCCACGACTTAGCTCCAGCTTTTGGGAGTTCCACGGATACTCCACACCCAGCCGCTCTTTAACTCCGTGTATTTTCCACCTTCCCCGCACCCGCCACAATTTTTGGATTTTTGGACCGATTCGATTCCTTTGTTGTTTTGGTTTTTTTGTTCCCCTGACGGGTTCTCCCCGTTTTCCGCGCAGATGCCAAAGGGACGATCCGGGAGATCGTGCTGCCCAAGGGGCTGGACCTGGACCGGCCCAAGCGGACGCGGACGTCCTTCACGGCGGAGCAGCTCTACCGCCTGGAGCTGGAATTCCAGCGCTGCCAGTACGTGGTGGGCCGGGAAAGGACGGAGCTAGCGCGGCAGCTCAACCTCTCCGAGACCCAGGTGAGACCCGCGGTGGCTCCTCCGGCTTGGGGACGTCGCGGTGGCCGCGTCCCCGAGGCCTCGGGTGTGGTGACGGCACGCGCGCGGCGTTCCCGGTGATGGTTTTCCTCCGTCCTGTTCTTGGAATGGTTGGAATACTGTTGGGGACAACCCCGAGGGGCCAGTGGTGGCCTCTCAAATGTCCGGCAAAGGGTCAAGGGGAGGTTGGATGGGAATTGGAGCAACCTGGGATAGGGGAAGGTGGCCCTGGATGAGCTTCAAGTGGTTTCCAACCCAACCCATTCCGTGCTCCTCATGGGAAGAGGAAGGAGTGGGGGGTGACAGCGGTGACAGAGGTGGGACATGGTGGGGATCGAGGTGTGTGGGGGCGGCTCCGGCTTTTCCTGCACCCCAATCCCGGCGGGATTGTCAATGGAATTAGCCCTGGATCTCTAATATCCTTCCTTGGATGATGGGAAGGGATTTTCCTGTTTTTCCTGTGCTGGGGAGAACCAGGAGAATGGATGGGGTGAGCTCTGAGGTTGGTGCCTCTGATGGGGTCGTGATGGTTTTAGCTCAGAAATTTGTCATTAAATAGGAATTGTAATTAATTAAATAATATTAATAATTTAATAATAATAATAATAGTTGTAGTAATAATAATAATAACAATTTTCTATAATAGTAATGATTTTATATGATAATAATAATAATCAGAATAATCAGAACAATATCAGAATAATATCAGAATAATTACAAATATTCTGCCCCCTCTACCCCCTTCCCTGGTGGGTCTGGCAATGGCATCGCTTCCCTTGATTTGTACAGGAGATAATTCCCATTTTTCCGACCCTTTTTATGGAACAAACCCATCCCGGCCGTGGGTAGCCCGGCCCTGGCTCCAAGGGGTGACATTTGTGGGCAGCATTCGGGATTTTTTGGTGTTGGAATGGGGGGATTTGGGTGAGGAGGAGGATTTGGGGTGGGATTCGGCTGTGCTGTGGTCGGGAGAAAAGTGGCCTTGGGTTCCCTATTCCCGAGGTCCCAGTGTCACCTCCACGGTGCCACGAGGGTCACGGTCGGGCTTGGCTTTGTCACACGGCTGGAACAGCTTTGTCCCACTGGTGAGGGGTCCCTTTTCCTGGAATCCCTCTTCTTGGGGTCCCTTTTCCCGGGATTCCTCTTCCCAAGGTCCCAGTGTCACCTCCACGGTGCCACGAGGGTCATGGGTAGGCTTGGCCGTGTCACACTGCTGGAACAGCTTTGTCCCCCTGCTGAGGGGTCCCTTTTGCCAGTGTCCTTCCTCCTGGTGTTCCTCTTCCTGAGATCCCCCTTCCCAGGGTTCCTCTTCCCAGGAATTCTCTTCCCGAGTTCCCAGTGTCACCTCCAGAGAGCCAGGAGTGACAGGTGACAAGGGACAAGCTGTGTGTCCCTGGCATGGGATCCCTCTTCCCAATCCCACTTCCCAAATCCCTCTTCCCAGGATCCCTCTTCCTAAATTCCCTTTCCCAGTCTCCCTTCCTAAATCCCACTTCCTAAATCCCCCTTCCCAAATCCCTCTTCCCAAATCCCACTTCCCAAATCCCACTTCTCAAATCCCACTTTCCAAATCCCCCTTCCCAAATCCCTCTTCTTAAATTCCCCTTCCTCACTTCCCCTTCCCAAATCTCCCTTCCCAGATCCCACTTTCCAAACCCCCCTTCCCAAATCCCCCTTCCCAATCCCACTTTCCAAATCCCACTTCCCAAATCCCACTTCCCAAATTCCCCTTCCCAAATCTCCCAAATCCCCCTTCCTAAATCTCCCAAATCCCCCTTCCCAAATCCCCCTTTCCCAGGGTCTCTCCGTGGGCTCGGCCGTGCCACCCTGGGCCAGCGTTTGTCCCCTGGGCACGGAGGATGTGCCCAGCAGGGTGCCAGGGTCGGGAGGTCACGGCCTTTCCTTAGGGATGAAATTCCCATCTTTTCCCCTCCTCATCCCTGGGTGAGAAAATTCCCACCCCATGGGCCGGGCGCTGTCGCTTCTCCTCTGCTCTTCCCCTTCCCCACCCTCTTCCCTCCTTCATCCCTGTCTCCTTAAATTCCTCTCCCTGCTTTTCACACCATTTTTCCTTCCCCGCAGCCAATTCCCACTTTCCAGAACCTTCCCAGCCCCTCCCAGCCGCCTGATTTTTCCCCAGCCACCCAGAATTCCCAAATTCCTCCTGTTCCTCCGCAGGGTGCGGCTCCCCAGGGATGGTTTCACACTCGGGCGTCCCCCCCTTTTCCTGATTCCTGGTTTTTCCATGGCCAGGATGTTTTCCTCAGGAATTCCAAGAGCTTTAAACCAAGTCTTTTCCAAGCCCCCTTTGGGTCTGGAAGGTGCTGATCCCACCTGGATATGGCCTGGAGAGGGAAAACTCATCCCCAACCCCTCCTGTCCCCACCCAGCTCCTCCAAACTGGGATAAATCCGACTTTTGCAGCAATCCCAGATTTTTGGCGGCTTCTGGCGATTCATTTTGGGAGCAGCTCCCAGAATTTGGGGGATTTCAGTGTTGGATCCCAATCAACAGCATCTCCTGGCTTTTTTTGGGGGGTGGGACAGAATTTTTCCATCCCCTCCCTGGGCTGGGTTTTAATCCCAAGACCAGGAAGCTGCTCCTGGCTTTTCCCTGCGGATGCGATGGGAACCCTGAAGGGAAGGGGCCACCAGGGCTGGGATTTTTTTTGCTTTTTTTTTTTTTTTTTGTGCCTGTGGATGTTTGGGAAGGGCGGGGGGAAGGATGATTCATCCCGGCGAGGAGGGAATGTGACGAGATGGGAAGAGACACGGTGCGATCGCGGCTGGAATGCTGCGGCCCTGCATTCCCGGGAGCGCGGCTGGGATCTTGCAGAAATCCTGCTGGAAATAGGTGGAGGGGAAAATGGATATTTAGGCTCTGATTTTCCTTTCCCGGCAGCTGATCCCATTGTTGGGCAGAGCTGGAGTCAGGATGGGTTGGGGAGTTCAGGATTTGGGATTTTTTTTTTGGCTCTGAGCTCTGCTCCAGGAGGGGGGGATCAGGCAGGGAGAGAGGGATCACCCAAAAAAAAATGGGAATCACCCGGGAGTGAGGGTGGGATCACCCAGGGAGAGCTGGGATCGCTCAGGGGAGAGGGAAAATCACTCAGGGAAGAGGGGGATCAGCCCAGGAAAAATGGGAATCGCCCAGGAGTGAGGGTGGGATCATCCCGGGAAAACAGGAATCGCCCAGGAGAAATGGGAATTTCCTGGGAGTGAGTGTGGGATCATCCAGGGAGAGATGGGAATGCTCAGGTGAGAGGGAAAATCCCTCAGGGAAAAGGGGGATCAGCCCAGGAAAGTTGGGAATCACCTGGAAGTGAGGGTGGGATCATCCAGAGAGAGCTGGGATTGCTCAGGGGAAAATGGGAATCATCCAGAGGAGAGGGTGGGATCATCCAAGAGAGAGCAGGGATCACTTAGAGGAGAAGGAAAATCATCCAGGGAAGATGGGAATGGCCCAGGAAAGATGGGAATCACCCAGGAGTAAGGGTGGGATCACCCAGAAATGACGGGAATCACCTGGAAATGAGAGTGGGATCATCCAGGGAGAGCAGGGATCACCCAGGGAAGAGGGGGATCACCCAGAAGTGATGGGAATCGCCTGGAATCACCTGGAAGTGAGGGNAGGGATTTGCTCTCAGGGTCAGGAGTTCGATGCCAGGCTCAGGTCCAAGTGACTCCGGTGTTTTCCAGCCCTTCTTAGGGCCAGGACAGGGAGGTGACACTCAGGACAAGGGACAGTCCCAAGTGGTGCCAGGGAAGGTTTAGGTTGGANGTGATGGGAATCACCTGGAAATGAGAATGGGAATTGCTCAGGAAAGATGGGAATCACCCAAGGGAGAGGAGGAATCACCCAGAAATGATAGGAATCGCCCAGAAATTATGGGAATCACCCAGAAATTATGGGAATCACCTGGAAGTGAGGGTGGGATCACCCAGGGGAGAGGAGGGATCAGCCAGGAGAGCGGGAGGGAATTCCAGAGCCGCTCCTGCTCAGCCAAAGTTGCTTCCACCCATCCAGGGAATTCCTCTTCCCTCCCGGGATCCACGTCCCCGCTCTGCCTCCCTGTGCTTTCCCTAATTAATCCATGGATATGATTAATGTTCAACCTAATTAACCTGGGGAATGTTTCCATTGGAGAATATTTCCATGGAGACGCCGAGGCGAGCTCTGAGGTCCTTGGGATGAGCTGGGAAGTGGCGGGAGCATCCCAAACCCATCCCAAATCCCGAGGGCAGCTCATATCCATGGATCCAGCTTTTTCCGGGAAAACCCACCAGAATCCTGAAGGGAAAAGTGTCCCTTCCCAGTGTCATTATGGGATGGAAAATCCCAGGCACAGGAGGCAGAAGGACNGGATTTTTGGGAAAATTCCTACATGGAAAGGGTTTTCCAGCTGTCCAGGGCAGGGGTGGACCCCCATTCCTGGGCGGATTTACCAGTGGATGTGGCACTTGGGGACGTGGTGGTGGCCTTGGTGGATGTGGCACTTGGGGACATGGTGGTGGCCTGGGCAGTGCTGGGAGGAGTGGCTGGATTCAGGAGTCTACAAGGGTTTTTCCATCCGAAATGATCCCAAAATTGCATGATTTCTGCCTGCCTGGCTGCTGGCAAATCCATGGGATTCTCCGGGTGTCCCCGTGGGCTCCATCCAGACCTTCTTGGGGACAGCTCCTGGGCCACCCTATGACTCCATCACACCCCCTGGGGCATCCCAGGATTCCCAACAGGGACCAAAACATCTGGGAAAGGCCAAGGAAGGCCGGGAAGGTCTATTTATAGCCCGGCAATTAAGAGGAAGCCGTTAAAAATTAATCACCTTAGCTCGTTAGCGGCTCCCGGTCCCCGCAGGGACAGAACGAGGGGACAGGGGCTGGGGCTGCCACGGGTTTTCCTGTCCAGGGGGAAAAAAAGAAAAGCAGGAAAGATGAGGTTTGGAAGAGCTGGGAGCCCAAAATCCCCGTGATTCCCATTTCCCTCTGGACTGGGACACGGTGGAAGTGACGGGATCCACACCAGGTGATTTTGGAACTTCCAAAGGGCAGAGTTGGGGTCTTGGGAAGGAATTCCTGGCTGGGAGAGGCTGGGATGGAATTCCCAGATTTGCTGTGGCTGCCCCTGGATCCCTGGGAGTGTCCAAGGCCAGGATGGATCCACCTGGGATGGTGGGAGGTGTCCCTGCCCTTAAGGTCCTTCCCAACCCAAACCAGTTGGGAATTCTGGGATTCAGTGGTTCTTTCCTGAGGGGCCTCCATCCCTCCTTCCATCCCTCCTTCCATCTCTTCTGCCGGAGTTTTTTCGGGATGGGATGAACTCTCCCACCTTGTTTTCCTGGAGCACTTCCCTGACTCCCTTCCAGGAGGGATCTGGCCTATTCCAGAAGATTTGGGAACAGCATCCTGCAGCTGCCAAATCCTCGGGAATAGGTGGCAACAGGGAAACATCAGCCTGAACAATCCCACATTTAATGGGATCGGGTCACTCCTGGATGCTGAAAGCACCTGGAAAGGAGGGAGATCCTAAATCCTGATACCCACTGGAGATTCCCGGGATTTGGGCACCTCCAGCAGATGCTGGATCCCATTCCCACATCCCAGCCTGCATCAGAGCACGTTCCTGGAGCAAACCCAGCTCACGTGGCCCCGCTAATCCCGGCCCCTCCTGGCAGCGGCGTGGGGGGGACAATAAAGCCGGGCCTAAGCGGGGACACCGCGGTGGCAGGGCCAGGCTGGCACAGTCCTGGGAGACTCCCGAATTCCGGCATCGGGATCCCAAAAACTCGGCATGGAGCAGGGCTGGGGCGATAAATTCTGGGGTTCTGGGGAGTGTTCCTAAAAAACTGGGGTCTGCTGTGGGATAGATGAGTTGGATATTTGGGATCCCAAAATATCCAGGTCCTTCCAGAATTCTCCAAGCATGGAGTTAAACGGTTGATTGGGGGAAAAAATGGAAATAATTCGCTGAGATTTTTATCATGAAGGATTTACAATCCCCTCCCTCCCCACCAAAAAAAAAAAAAAAAAAAAAAACAAAAAAAAAAAAAACCAAAACATTTGATTTTGAAATATATTNAAAAAAAAAACCCCAGAAATCTTGGGATTTCAGAATTTCTGATGGAAAGTTTTGATTCTCGATGAAGCCGAACTGGGTGTTCCCAGAACAATCCCAGCATCCCCCAAGTGGGTGTAATTTAAATGTTTTCCTGGAAAAATGATGGGATTTGGGTTTGGTGATGGTTTTCATGAGTTTTGGAGCTGATCCCGATGCTGGGGCCGGAATTCCCACCCACGGGGTCTCATCTAGACCCCCAGGATTTCATGGAGCGTGTCCCTGCCAGGGTGGTGTCTCCACCCATCCCAGCGTTTCCCAAAACCCCAAAAATGGGGGAATTCCCGTCCAGCTTTGCCAGAATCTCCAAATTTTCCATTTCCAAAGAGCACCAGAGCACAACCACGAGGTTCCCTGACCACAGAGCTGGGAATATCCAGAATTCTGGAGCAGGAGCCGGACACGGGCCTGGCTGCTGGCTGGAATTTTGGATCAGCAGCAGGAAAGGGGCCGTGCTGGGAATGGGCTCCCGGATGAGGGTCAGGGCCAATCCCCACTGCGCTGGTGGCTGGAACCACATTCCCAAAGGCCATGGCGGAGGGTTCGGAATGGCTGGCGCAGTGGGATGCGCTGGAATGGCAGCCGAGGGATGAATCCATCAGCTCGGCACAGGGAGAGCCGGGAGGGTCACGGAGCCGCCGTTACGAAACCCGCGGGTTCGGGCCGCGATCCCGACGGATTGCACAACACCGGGATCTGGAATCCGAGCCCCGGTGGGGCCGGAGAGAGGAGAACGAGGAGGGAAAAGGAGGAAAAAAGGAAGAAAGGGAGGAGGAGGAGGAGGAAGGCGGCGCAGGATGATGGCGGAGCGCAGGCTCCCAACGGGCGTCAGCTGCCGGCGGTCCGGAGCTAATCCCGGTCAATTCCCACTCGGCAGCCAGGAATAGCGCGGGATGGAGGAGCCGGGGGCCACACGTGTGCCGGGGGCGCGTGACGGCGCCGGGGTCAGCGCCGGGGCAGGGCCGCCCAAAACAAACACCGCTCGAAACCCCAAACACGGCCCCGGCGTCGCGGAGCAGGGTTGGGATTGTCCTGTTTGCTGGGAGAACGCGCCCTGGCGTTTTTTGGGAATGTGGGAGTGCCGGAGCGTGTGGTGTTGGTATTCCCGGGATCTGCCTGGGTGGGGATGGGGGTTTGGGATCCAGTCAGAAGCGATTCCCACCACGGCTCGGCCCCAACGTGGCGGGAAGCAACGGATGAGGATGGAAAACGGGAGCCGTAATGAGAGGAGGACACATTCCGGTCCCATCCACGCGGTGCTTTGGGATGGATGGATGGATGGATGGATGGATGGATGGATGGATGGATGGATGGATGGATGGGTGATGGATGATGGATGGGGTCAGGGCCAGGGCAGGGCTGCCCAAAAATAAACACCGTTAAAAATCCCAAAACACGGCCCCAGCCACGGAGTCACGGAGCTGGATAAGGATTCCCGTTGGGCAGATAAACGCAGGGAGAATGAGAAGCTCTGGCATTTCTTGGGAATGTGGGAGTGCTGGAGCGTGTGGTGTTGGTATTCCTGGGATCTGGGTGGGAAGGGATGGGAGGTTTGGGATCCCACCAGGATGGCTGGGGAGCAATTCCCAACACGATGGGAAGCAGAGGGAGAGGATGGAAAACAGGAGTGATAATGAGAGGAGGGCACTTCCCGGTCCTTTCCGTGTGGTGCTTCGGAATGCCAGGATAGGTGGATGGATGGATGGATGCGGGATGGATGGATGGATGGATGGATGGATGGATGGATGGATGGCAGTTACTGGACCAAAAACCTGCACAAATCCCCGGATCACTGAGATCCATGGAATGACGAGCACCCACCCTTTGCCTTCCCAGATAAAGGGTTTCCGTCGCGATTCCCTTCTTGGGAAAAATTCCTTTTGTAGCTCGGAGGTGTTTGGGGAAGGGCAGGGATGGGAGCAGCAGCCCCGCGTCTCCAGAGAAGGAATCCCAGGATATGGCGCTCTCCGAGGTCACAATGTGGGATTCCAGGGATCCAGCCCCTCGTGGGCTCCATCCCGGTGCCGACAGCTGTGGAAAACCGGGATGGAGCCGACATCGTGGGCTCCGGATGATTCCATAGGCTCCAGATAACGCCGTGTTCCCATTTTTATTCCCATCTTCGTGCACTGCTCATCATCATTCCCATCTTCATGCACTCCAGGAATCGGGATTCCTGGATCTGAATTCCCCGGAGCGCCGGGCGCCGGCATTCCGAGCGCGGTGACATTTGGGATGACATTCCAGGTGCCACGGAGCAGGGGAGGGGACTCCTTCCTGCCTTCCTGGAGTCAGAGGGATGAATCCTTAGGGAAAGGATCCACGGGATGAGGAGAAATCCAGGGGGATCTCGGGGATTCATTCGATTGTGGAATAGGGAGTGGGAAATGAAAATAAAATAAAATAAAGTATAAAACATTACAAAATAAAATAGAAATATTTCTAAAAAATAATTAATTGCATAAAATAAAAAATAAAAAATAAAATAAAATATAACATTTAAAATATAAAATGTAAAATTTAAAATGGA
>VWZP01000493.1:0-11056 GCA_013396995.1 Dicaeum eximium
GGCTCCGCCCCGAGCCCGCCCCGCGTCCCGCCCTGCTCGACATGCTGCGTTCGGCTGCACTCGCTCTTTGGCTAAATTCAAATAACGTCGCCTGCACTCGGCCAGATCCGCCTCTTCCCCGGCGCTCGGCCCGCCTGAACTCGGAGCCACCCGCTCCGTTCGCGGCAGCTCGGCCCAGCCCGTCCCTTCCACGGTCGCGGCTCGGGGGCAGCGCTGCCGTGGGCTGTGCAGCCATGACCGGGCCTCCGCCACCCGCCGAAACCGGCCCCGCCGGGCCGCGCCCGCCGCTCTCATTCTTCTCACTCATCGTGTCCTTTGCTGCACTCCTGAGTCTCCTTCGCCCCTCTCTTTACGGACGTTTTCCCTGTGAAATAAAACTCACCACCTCAGTGTTTCTCCATTTCTCCATCAAACAGCTAAAAATCAAGAGTTTGGAGTGGCTCCGTTTATTCTGGGGTTTGCTCTGGAGACAGGTGAAGTCCCAGGTTCCCAGAGCAGAGAGCTTTGGGTGGGCTGGGATAGGGCCGTGCCCACACTGTCCCTGCAGGACATTTGAGGGTCCCCTGGAGACAGTGGAATGTTGGTGGTGGAAGCCTCCCATGAGGTCACAGAGCCCCCTGAGGGTTGAGGCAGCCCCCTGAGGGGTGACACAGCCCTGCTGTGGTGTGCAGTGCACGAGGGTGAGGCTCCAGCAGCACCTGAGGCCTCATCATGGTGTCAACAGGGACAGGATGGGCCATGGCCAGCATCGTCCTCCTGGCCTATCAGAGAGCCCTGACACTGCTGGTGTCTCTGATGATCCTGTTATCCCTGCTAGCCCTGCTAGCCCCCGGGGGCCACTTCCCCATGGGTGAGTCAGGACCATCAGGAGCAGGTAGGTGGGCAGGGAGGGGCAGTGGGGCAGGGCCCACAGGGGCCTTCAAGGAGCACTTAGCTTTCAACATCCTGTTGATAGGAAATTTAATCGGTTTTCATGGCTGATGCTCAGCTGTGCAGCAGAGGAAAGAGGCAATGGGTCGGGCTCAGGTATTGCTATTGAGCCAGGTGTGAGAAAGAAGGACTCCAGTTCTCAGAGGCATCAGGGCAGAAAAGGGGGGTTTATTATGGACTCCACGCCTTTTATAACATGCTTCGCTAAGTGAAATATGATTGGATAGAAAAGAACTACAAAAGAACTTCTCTCACCGAATTGGTGAATAGGGAACATCATACCCTGAAGGACAAACTGTTACAAACAGTAGCTAGCTATTATAAACAATGGCTACAGGCAGACATAACCGTCTAGAATTCTAAGTTTCTCAAACAATTCTCTTTTGTTCCTTCTTCGACTGAACTGAGCATATCCACACTCAGGGAATGGCCCCAGGACACACAGCTATTCCAGATTCCAGGGCCCTGAGCTGCTTCCAAGAGCAATGCCAGCAGGGTTGTGGGGTTGGGTTTAGCTCCTGACAGCTCCTGCATGGTTTGTTTTGGATCATCATGGGTCAGACACCTGGCACCTGCCAGATGCTCCAGAGGGGGAGGACAAACAGGTCCACAGAGCCATTCCATGTTCCAGCCACAGTTCCTGCCATGGAAAGTACATGGAAATGTTCCATTTGAGCTTCTCTGTGCTGTTCACAGCTGTGGCTGGAGGCAATGGAGATCCAGGTGCTGAATCTGACTCTCCTGGACCCTACATGACTTTTGATTTGATTTGGGAACTGCCAGCTCCAGGCCCAAATGTGAGCATGGCATCTCCTGCAGGTATGAGAATCCAGCCTTGCCTGGGTGTGCTGGGTCATTCCATGATCTTCTGCCTGTGCTGCTGGTCAGTCTGGACAGGGAAGGCCACAGAGTGTGACAGGAGCTCCTCATGGGGGTCTGGTGTCCCTGAGCTTTCCCAACTCCTCAGCCAGACCAAGCACCATGAGGGTCACTGGTTAGTCCTGACTGCACAGCCAAAGAGGTGATTCCAGGGGTTTCTGTGGTGGAAATTGTTCATTCTTTCCCTTAAGGTCTGAAGAATGAAACTGGATTGGGAAACATTTCCTGGCCATTAATGGAACAGTCTGAACTCATTACTTTACTGAGGGAAACACTTCCAGGTACAAGTGACTCTTAACCACAGGAGTTGGGGAGCTGGGCTTTCAGATTCCCATGAGGAAGGGTGCCTTGGAATTCAACTTTCTCTCTAAAGTGCTGGAGCCTGAGCCTGTGGATAAGGAGGCACCTCAGGAAGGTCATCAGGCAGTGCCAGTCCCTGGAGGAAACAGTGGGGCCCTTCAGCCAGCAGGTGAGTCAGGGAACCCCTGTGCCTTGGCCATCCCTCAGGATGGAGGCTGTGGCCACTCCCGTGCCAGGGACACCCACTTGGACCCTCTGTGAGTGCACCCCTCACACCCCATTCCAAGGGATTTCAGAGCTTTGGGGATTTCCTCCAGGTGTGGACAAGAGGTTCAGCAGTGCTGAGGACACCAAGGCAGGCCCAAGCACTGTGGAGGTCATGGCAAACACAATTGATGCTAAAATCACCTGGAGTGTCTTTATAAGAGCCTTCCTCGTGTCCGTGGTCTGCAGCCTGATTGCTCTGCTGCTTTTCAAGGTGGCCCCTGCATGGGCAAAGGACATAAAAGAGTGAGTGACTTGTGGGGGGGTGTGGGGGGTTGCCAAATGTTGGTGCTNGCATTTCCAGGGTTGCCAAATTTTGGTAGAGGGTAGCTGGACCTGCCATGAGGCGATTGAGGAAATGGAGGTCTGGACGCCCAGTCGGTCACTGGCCAAACTCAGCAGAGTTTGAGCTGGGAGCTGGTGCCCCATGCTCTGTCCAGAGCTCTCTGTGCCCACAGCTGCTGGGTGTCCACGTCCCGTGGGATGCCCAGCACTGCTCCACATCCTCACACCCACCACAAACCCAGCCATGGCAGGCCTTCAGCAGCTTTCTCTCTCTCCACAGGCGCTTCACGGCTTTGAGAGCCAACTCTGAGCTCCTGGACACTGAGACAGGAGACAAGGAATTAGTGGTAGAAGTCTAAATAAAGATAAGCAGCACAACGGTCTGTGTGAAAGTTTTGGATTGGAAGGAGTTCTTGCTCTCTGCTCCATTCTCTGGAAACTCCACATCCAGCTCCCCCCATCACATGCAAGACCCATCCCTGTTAGAGCAGGTCCAGAGGAGGCCTTGAAAATGAACCCAGGGCTGCAACAGCTTCTTGGAACAGAAACCCTGCGAGATTTGGGCGTTTTCTCCTCCTCATCCTGGAGGAGAAAAAGTTCCAGGAGACCTTGTTGTGACTTTCAGTGGCTAAAGGGGGTCATGGGAAAGGCACAGAGGTATTTCTTTAGCAGGGTTTGCAGTGCCAGGCGCAGGGGTGAGGGTTTTACACTGCCAGGGGACGAGGTTAGATGGGATATTGGGAAGGACTGTCCCCTGTCAGGGTGGTGGGGTGCTAGGATGGAATTCCCAGAGCTGTGGCTGCCCCTGGATCCCTGAAGTGTCCAAGGCCAGGCTGGACAGGGCTTGGAGCAGCCTGGGTTAGTGGGAGGTGTCCCTGCACATGGCACATGGCACAGGATGGGCTTTAAAACCTCTTCCAACCCAAACCATTCCATGACCCTCAGCAATGTCAGGTAGGCAGTGCAAGAGCTTTGCACTAAAGTGAATTTTTAAAGCATTGAGCAGCTTTGTTGGTTCCTACCAGCATTTAGTAAGTGTATTTGTATATTCTCCTTTCTGGCACATTAACTTCTTAAATATATGTGGCCATATCCCATATTTTAACTGAGTTTAAAATGTGAAATGAAAAAAAAACAACAGTCCTGAAGAAAAGAGCAGGGTGAACATCTCACCTGGAAATACATAATACTATAAAAGCCAAATGGAAACTCACTAGAATTCCTATAAAACACAGTGAAATTTTGAATACTGCATAAAAGCATTTGCAGGTGTCTCTTTCTGTAAAAATACCCTGTATTTACATAGACTCTTAAAGTGAACAGAACTCAGTGTTGTGCTGGAGGTTTTTTAGGAAAAATAGAGATAACAAAATACAGTGGAAAAGATAAATTGTTTGCTTTGGAGACATTTATTGAAACTATCAGTGCTTAAACATAAGGGGACTGAAGAACAAGATATTGCAGGTGTGCAAGGGATGGGTTGTGCAACAGAACAGTGAATTCTGTTTAATTGGCTACTCTGGGATTTTTCTTTTCATAAAAACCTCCCAGGGTGGGGAGAAGGAGGCATGGTCTCATCCCAACAGCAGTCAGGAGCAGCACTTGGAATGGGGTTTGGTCTCAGTCAGGAATCTCACACTGTGTGAGGCTCCCTGCTCCAGGGGACAGAGCTGGGAGTGTCCTCCAGCCTCTCCTGGATGTTTTCAGGTCAGGACACCGACAGGAGGGCAGCTCTTTCTCTCCCTTTCCTTTCCCTTCACTGCAGCCTCTCCAGCAGCAGCACTTTGTTCCCAAGCTTTGCCAGACCCTCCCAGAGAGGCTTTGTCTTCCCAGTGGGGATCTAAAAAGAAGCCTTGTGCTGAGTTGGGCTTTCTCTAACCCCAGAGACCATGTCCAGGGTGTGTCCTGAGGCTCCTTCTTGTTGAAGAAGGAACCTTGGAACCTCTTCTCCTTGGAAAAGAGCCCTGGAGATGACCATGGAGTGGCACCTTGGCCGTGATGTCCACCAGAACTCAAGATCTTTGAAGATCCCCTCACTAACTCTGCACTCATAGGAGGAAACAGCAGTTCCTGTTCCAGTTCTGTCCCTGCTTGGCCACCTCAGGTGCTGCTCGCCCTCATCCCTGCTCACTGCACCCAGGGCCATGGGCCCCTGGCGACCATTTCCCTCTTCTTCAGCATGGGTGAAGGCAGGGTGCCCTGTGGGGGCAGGGGGGGCAGCAGACGGGAGGACTCAAAGCTGTAGCCTGCCAAAATGCTCTTCTGGGGCTCTTTGAGCACGGACCAGAAGGCCTCGGGCCTGGCCCTCAGGGCCTGCGGGGCCTCGGGCCCTGGCGGCTGCACGATGAACGCCTTGGGGCCCTGGGGCCTCCTGGCCCGGCCGCTCCATGGCACTGATGTGCTCCTCAGAGCCACTTCCCTTCCTCCTTCTCTGCCAGGGAGAAGTTTCTTTTCTCTGTCTCTCCCGAGGAGATACTTCAATTCTTCTCTTTTGAGATGAAACTTCTTTTCTTGTTCTGTTGGAGAAGGAACTTTTTTTTCTCCTTTTCCTCTGGGAGAAACTTCATTTTCTCCTCTTTTGGGATGAACTTTCTTTTCTCCTTCTCTTCCAACAGCATCTTTAGCTTCTTTTTCTCTTCCTCTTCCAACTTTCTTTTCTCCTTTACTTCCAACAGTATCTTTTGCTTCTTTTTCTCTTCCTCGTCCAACTTTCTTTTCTCCTTCTCTTCCAGCAGCATCTTTACCTTCTTTTTCTCTTCCTTGTCCAACTTTCTTTTCTCCTTCTCTTCCAACAGCATCTTTAGCTTCTTTTTCTCTTCCTCGTCCAACTTTCTTTTCTCCTTCTCTTCCAACAGCATCTTCAGCTTCTTTTTCTCTTCCTCGTCCAACTTTCTTTTCTCCTTCTCTTCCGAGAGAATCCCTTCTTTCTCCTTCTCTTCTGAGAGAATCCCTTCTTTCTTCTTCTCTTCCAAAAGAATCCCTTCTTTCTCCTTCTTTCCCAAGGTGAACTTTTTTTTCTGCCTCTCTCCCGAGAGAATCTTTTCTTTCTCCTCGTCCTCCTCTACCCCTCTGAGTTGCTGCTGCCTCTTTGTCGCTCTGCTTCAACGCTTGGCCCTTGGGCACAGGTTTGCCCTTGGCTTGGTCAGTCCCAGGCTGCTTTTTTCCAGCAGCAGCAGCCCCTGGGATCACTGGCAGCTTCCTGGAAGGACAAAGCAGGAGGGGTCTGAGTGAGGCTGAGGACTATGGGGCCACGTTCTGCCCCCAGGAGCTACATGTCCCTTAGCTGATGGCTGTGGCCAGCTCAGGAGAGGAACCCCCTGAGCTGGAACCCTTGGCTGACACCTGTCTGTGCCCATGCATGCCTCCAGCTGTCATGAGGGACTCTTCTGGAGCGATGCAGAGGAACCAGCCCTGTGACATGGGGGGCTCCCAGCAGTCCCAGTCTGTCAGGTGGATGTGCTGGGGAACAAGCTCTGTCTTGTTCTGGATGAGGAAAAGGCCCCATGCCCTGAGCCTCCAGGCTCACCTGTCCCGAGAGCTTATCTCCATCGCCTCCTCACCCCAGGGCTGCTCTCCTGCCTTGGCAGTGGAACCCTGGTGAGCAGGTATGGGCAGGCCAGGAAGGGTCCCTGCAGTCAGGAAAGACAGAGCTTGTCAGAACAGCACAGCTGTGATGCTCCTGGCCACAAGTGACACATGGTGATGCTCAGGCCTCTTCCCAACATGTCCAAGAAGGAATTCCCACTCCCCTCATGCCACTGTCTCTAGAGGCCTGGCACCCTCCCATCCATAGTGCCAGGTTTGGGACAGAGTCTCTTCTGAAAGCAGAGGTAATTTCCAGGAGCAAGTATGGCCCCTCGGATCCCCATCCTCCTGCTGAACCAAGGGTGAGCATCCTGGGCACCTCCCAGCCCAGGGCTCAGCTCTTGTGGAGCCAGCCTTAGGAGAAAAGGCCATGACGAGCTGGCACCAAGCTTTGGCATAATCAGATGCTTGTGACAATCATGGCTGGGGATTCTCCCATCAGATCACAGCCGCCAGTTCCCTGTGCTATGGAAACGAGCAGGGAGCTGCTTTACCTTCCATGCCTTGCCTGATGGGTGGCAAACCTATTTTGTTCCCCTTGTCCTCTCCAGGAAGTAATCCAAACTCCATGAGATGATCCCTGGGCAGTAATGTGGGCAGAAATGTCTGTTCAAAGCTGGAGACAAAGAAGCAACACAGTCCTGATTCACTCAGTCTCCACCAGCCCTGGCCCCTTGCCAGCATCACCTGCTCACAGGTGAGTCTGGCAGTAGGGTAAAGGGCAATGTTCTCCCAATCCAACTGTGCCCCAGCCTCAAGGGCTGTCCTGGGAAATAGGGTCACCCAGGAAAGGATTCTGGCCATGATGGGGTTGCCTAAAATACTCCTTCTGTCTCCTCAGGTCTGCTCACAGGGATGACAAACAAGAGTCAGTGCTCTGCAGGCCTGTTGTGGTCATGAAGAGAAACTGCTCCCAGATCTCTCCAGAGGCCAAAGCTGCCAGGGTGTTGGACTCACTTGGGAAAGATGATGATATAGCCAGTGAAGCTCAGGGAAGCGACAGGCAGTTCCCGGGAAACCACCACGTCCAGCTGCTGGAGAGCCTGCAGCACAGCAGTGTGAAGGTGCCAGCACATCCTCAATGTGGCCAAGGCACTCAGGAGAGGAGGAGTTCAGAGCAGGTAGAGCAGATGGAATCATGCTCCTGCCTGGCCAGAGCCCCTGGCCACATCCTGGCGTCCATACTCCAGCAGTGCTGGGGAACTGCTGTGGGTCTGCCCAAGCAGGGGGGAAACAAAAGCTCACCTTGAGTGTAGCCGTGTCCTGGATCCTCTCCCCAGTCACCTTCTCCAGGAAGTCCAGGTAGAATCTCATTTGTGCCCTGCTGCCTTCGATGAGGAGCACGCCCACGTCGCTCAGGACGAAGGCAGCGCTCACGCCCTTCTGCAGGCAGTGGTACAGCAGGGACGTGGTGCCACAGATGCAGACCTCCACTTTGCTCCGGGACACACAGGCCTCCATGGCCACCTTGGCATATTTTAGAGGCTCCAGTTCCTTATCCCCTGGAAAACCACAGGAGGGAAATGGAGGAGCTTCCCCAGGGCTTGGCCAAAGGCGTTTCCCAGGAGATGCTTTGAGAAATGTGGTGTGATACCCTACTCCACCCTGGGCCTGCAGGGTCAAATCCTCTGTCTTACCAGCCAGGTCATCCTTAATTTCCAGGTTCTGGACTCCTCCAAGGTTCCTGGCCAGGTGGAACACTGGCCTCTGCAGGATCACAGTCTCGTTCTCCACCAGGATCTCTGTGGGGACCACATCAAAGGACCCAAGGGTGGGAATTCGGATCCCCTGGAGCAGAAGGAAAAGGCACAAAGGGTAAGAATTGGACAGAGGGAAGAGCCGAGGATGGTTCCATCAAGAGATGGTGCCTTTGACCGAACTCTGCCAACTCCCACTGCTCAGAAGTCAGGACAGTGGGGAGAGCCCTGGGGAGGAGATGCTGGAGCCTCTCCCTTCCCTTCTCACACCAAAAAATCCCTGCTGGAGTCAGGGCAGACAGAGGCAGCTTGAGGGCATCCCCAGTCTCCAGTGACTGGATCAGCCCTGTGGTACAATGCCACCTCCCAGAGGTGACACCGCCCTTGCACGAGCTCTGTTTGTCCCTCTGCAGGGCATTTTGGAGTGGCTTTGCTGCATTCTGAGGAGGGCAAGAGGAACTGCAGGCCATGATCCATGAGGAGGGCCATGGAAACTCCTCACTGCTCTGGGTGGGCAAAGAAGGACGTTGGTGTTGTCCCAGGGTGTTGTCCCAGGCTGTTGTCCCACCCAGGGTGCTGTCCCAGAGTGTTGTCCCAGGGTGTTGTCCCAGGCTGTTGTCCCACCCAGGGTGCTGTCCCAGAGTGTTGTCCCAGGGTGTTGTCCCACCTTGTGCAGAAACAGCTCTTGCTGGACATAGCTGGCCACTGCATCCCAGACAGCCTTTCTCTCTGGAAAACCAGGAAATCCCAGGTTATGCTGTGCTTCTGCTGGCTCTCAGCCTTCCAGCACCCTGGGGTGTGTGTCACAGCTGTCCCCAGCCCCACGTGGGTCAGTGCTGATTGTTGTCCCCACACCCCTGAGAGGGCAGCTCCAATGCTCCTCCCTGCACCTGTGGGGCTGATGCTGGGCATCAGGAACACGAGCTCCATCCCATCCCAGAAATCCATCTCGGCTGGGCTCACAGCCATGTTCTCAGCACTGAGGACGTTCGGGGCTCTCTCCAGAGTGCAGGACTCACCTCCCTGCAGCGCCTCTTGTCCCACTGTGTCACAGGCTCTGTGTGACATCACAGCCCCACCCACATTCCACATCAGGCTTTTGAAAAATGTTGCTCAGGGCCCTTCAAAGGAGGCTTTGAGCTTTAAAATCATAAGCCTTGGAGCTTACAAGTGTGGTTTTGTTGTCCCAGAGAGTGAGTTTGGACCTCAAATCAACTCTTTGGTCTGCCAAATGTGGGCTTTGAGGATTTAAAAGTGATGCTCTTCTCCCCCCTTTTGAGGCTTGCATTATATAAATAAGGACTTGGGCTTGGAAAGCTCAGTGTTCAGTCTGAGAAATAATCAACAGCAATCTTTTGGACCTTGAAACTGTGTTTTGGGCTCTGAATTCTCCTTTTTTCCATTTTTTTAAAAATAGTATTTCAATAAAGGGGTTTCACTAGCCAAGGATTTCTTTCTTCAGGATCCCCTTGTGAGGCACCAGCTCTTAAAGCAAGCAGAACTCAGTGTTGTGCTGGAGGTTTGTAAGGCAGGGAAAACAAGGACAATACAACCAGCACTCAACCTGTGGTTATTTCTACAACTGAATATTTGCAGCTCCAATATTTCCTAGGCATGGACTTGTCACCATGAATTGGGGTATAATATTGAATTTTGGGGTATAATATTGATTTTGGAACAGAAATTCCCTGAAGCTGCAAAGCAACAGGGAAAAACCCTCACATCATCCAGCTCAGGCGGGGTGTCCTATCAGGGTCACCATTAGTTGTAACTGGGCTCAGTTTGTTGTAAAGGGGGAACGGCCATTTGTTATATGATGAGGCCCTTTGTCACTGTCATGCCAGGAACAGAATGAGACTCCGTGGTCCAGAAGGCGAGAGAACAAGCTTTATTCTATCAAGAACTTTATTCTAAGAAGAGCTTTATTCTAAGAAGAGCCCCATTCTAAGAAAAGCCCCATTCTAAGAAGAGCCCCATTCTAAGAAAAGCCCCATTCTAAGGAAAGCCCCCTGTGTAGAAGAGCAGTGAGCTTTTAATCACCAGCCTGGCTAGGTTAGAGAGAACATCCCACAGGACTCGCGAGGGACAAGCTATTGTAAATAACAGGTACAAAGCAAGACAATAATACAGTTTAAAATTCTCTCCTACACGTTGCCCACGCCAGTTATCTCAGTTCTTCCTACAGAAGAACTGAGAGCAACCACAGTGGGGTACCAGGACCCGGACCCCCCATCCCCGCGGTTCCCTCACAACCCGGGATGCCCTCGGTTCCTTCACACCCCGGGATGCCCTCGCTTCTCCTCCCCGACCCCGCCCCGCTGCGGGACCGGACGCGCCGTGACGCCACTACCGGAACCCCGGCTGCCATCGCCGCCTGCACCCCCGGGCCGCTCCGTGCCGGTCCCGGTGCCGCTGCCGGCCATGAGCAAGCGCAAAGCTCCGCAGGAGAGCCCCAACGAGGGCATCACCGACTTCCTCACCGGTAGGTGTGTGCGCTCGGTCGGTGCCGCGGGTGGGAAGGGCCGCGGCCGGGCCGCTCTCACCGCGGTTCTCCCGCAGAACTGGCCAACTACGAGCGCAACGTGAACCGGGCCATCCACAAGTACAACGCGTACAGGTACGGCTCCCCCTCCGCCTCCTCCCGGCCCGGGCGCCCGCCCGAGCGGGGACTGAGCGGGGCTGTTCCGCAGGAAAGCGGCCTCGGTCATCTCTCGCTATCCCAGCAAGATCCAGAGCGGGGCTGAAGCCAAGAAGCTGGTAGGTGCTCGTGTGCGGGGATGGGGTGCCGGGGGTGCGTGGGGACATTAAAACAGTTTATTGTATTTATTGGACAAAGTAATAGTGTATTGTATTTTATTGGTATGAAGCGATTAACATTAATAATTAATTGGTAAGAGTTTACAACAAATTATTAATGTATGTATGTTGCTTACTGAGGCACGTATCCTTTAACTATAAATATCTCTTATGTGTTTATCTGTTTGCATGCTAACGGCCTTGCTTTCTTCTTTGCTATGGATAAATTAATATTTTATCAATTTGTTCTTCTGCTGACTCAGTAATTTGGCTTGCAGACCAGCTGCCAAGACTGTCCACACACCCCCCCCCCCCCCCTT
>VWZP01000493.1:20172-62379 GCA_013396995.1 Dicaeum eximium
GGGCGGGCGGGGATCTCGCCGGGCGCTCCGCTCTCTCGGCCGGGAGGCACGGACTCGCGGGGCGGGTGTTGCCACGGCGCCGGCGTTCGGGGAAAAGGCGCCGGAGCGCGCCCGCTCCGTTACCCGTTGCGTAACGCGGGCAGCGCTCGCGCTCCCGGGGCCGCGCAGCCGCCGCCGCCCCTCGGCAAAGGCGCCGTGGGCGAGGCCCCGTCGCATCCCTCCCTCCCTCAGAGAACGGGACACCGGCCCCACGGTTGTTGTTCTTTCTTGTGCGAGGTTTCTTTGGCGGGGGGTTTTTTTGTTTGGTTTTGGGTTTTTACGCTTTTACACTTGATGCGTGTGTTCTTGTGTTTCTTTTCCCACTTCACGCTCTGTTTCATCAGCTGTTGCCCGTTGCATCTGGTTGATTCAAATGTAATGTTAAGAGTTGTGAAACCGAGCTCAGTTCCTCTAGACAAGTCTGTTGTACAAGTAAAGCTGCTTGTTGTTAGCAAAGAATTTATGTGTTTGAGTATGGGCTAACCTCGAGGATCTCTTTTTTTAAAATACCTTTTATATGCTTGCATAAAATTTGACATACTCATTTAAACACATAGAACACAGAAGATACAGCTGCATAGTGTAAAGAGGGCGAACAGGCTCACAATTCCCAAGATGTCTCAATAGCCTTACTAAAATGAGGTGTAAACACAACAGATTGTCACCCAAAAAGGTGAGGTTCAGGTTAGGAATGTGCTGAGCAGGATGGGATGGGCCTTCTTTACTTCGGGTGCTTTCAGTGAAGCTGCTGTGGAGAGCCCTGTTGTCATTTATCTCTCTAAAGCCCATACCCCACATGTGCAGGGAGGCAGAAACACTTGAGAGACAGCCTGCAAAGCCTGAAAGAGCTAGAGGGGTGGCACGTTTTCAGAAACTGGAGCGAGGGGTTATTGTTGAAGCTGTTGCTTGATGTAAAAATCTCAATGTAATTTCAAGGTTAGAGTAGACTGCTCTCTTTTAAACTCTGAATCGGTCAATCCCAGCTCCAGGAGTGTGTTGTGCCTTACCACCAGCCATCATGAAGCTTTCAGGTTATGTGGTTTAGAGGCCAGCTACAAATCCATGATCATGGGGTGTTCTGTAATGTTTCCTTGGGGCTCCAGATCTTCTAAACCCACAGGTATGTATAGAACCATAGAAGGTACAAACCTTTGATAGCTCTTCTCTTCTGGAGCAGGTGTGCCTTTACATTTATGCAAACGTTTTTTAGAAGAGGAAGAGTAATTTTCCACTGGGGAAGAGTTTGCCTACTTCTTTACTGTGGGCTTTCTGATGCAAAATCCCTAAATTGTGGTAACTAATAAAATGCATCATCTACACTGCAATATTACATGCCCATCCCTTTGAGCTATGTCATCTGATGTAGTTGTAACAGTATTAGGAAATGTACCCCTGTTAGGAAATGTAGTTTTTGCTGCTCTTGTGTGCACAGTGCAGAAATACTCACTGATGGCTACTGGGCAGTGTACAGAGATCTCTTCCATGCTTTTCACATCTCTGAAAGAGCTTTCTGTGAGGTCACAAGTGCAGGTGGGAGTGACACCTCTTTTCCTTGATGTGGTTTGCCACTTGAGGGCCCTTTCAGAATGGGTCCTGTCACAACAGCAATGTTTCCTTTTATCAGAGCAGCAGTGAGGCTCCTGTCAGTTCTTTTTGCAGTGTAAGACTGTGAGGCCAGGATACATGGTGGGTGTAATAGCTGGGGTTCAGTGACTCTAAATAATGGTTTTGCTTTCATAAATTCTTCAAATTGAAGCTTCTTTTAGACAAAGCAACAGTGATGCAAGGATGACTTTGTTCTTCAAAGATCTGACAGTTCTGTATTGGTGACATACTCAGAGACTGCAATCACAGATGTGTATTAATGCTTTGGATCTAATTGAGATTCCATGCTGTTCCAGCTCAGATTCTCACACCTTCCTGTATGTTTCAGATCCAATGGCTACCCCACCGTCATACTGTGACTTGGGAAAGTCTGCCAGGGATGTTTTCAACAAGGGATATGGTAAGTAAGATGAGGATGATTTGATCACCTTTCATATTTTTTCTTTAGGCATCTTGAAAATGCCTGTAAGAACACAAGTATCTCAGAGATTCCCTAAAGCCTTGTGGCAGAAAAGCAGCAGAGCCCTGGAGCATCTGGCCCCTTCTGATTCTGAACTTTGGACATGTCTTATGGTAGTACTGCAGTGGCAGAGAGTTTGAGGGGAAGGTTACAAATTTGACCTTAATATGCACTCCAGAACAGTCTCTGAAAAATGCTGCACCCCTTTTTTTACCTTCTGATCTTTCTATTTGGAGTAATTAAATCAGGGATACTAATGTAGATTGCTGTAGGAAACCATATGTGGCAGTAAACAGGTTCCTGAGGAACAGTGATCTTTATGTTAATCAGAATAGCCTATTGTTAAAGCTGGAGTGCAAATATTTTCACAGTATTTGCATTTGTTCCTTTACTGGAAGCAGTACTAGAAAGTGTTGATTTTTTTAATCTGAATTTGTGGGCAATAAAGATTTCATTTGTATCCCAAATCCATATGCTACATCAAACTAAAATGCACTGTGGTCTGGTCTCTCCCACCCTGGAGTTCACGCTTTGCTAAAAACCAACTCAAGTTCCCTGCTTTAGTGT
Source organism: Dicaeum eximium (assembly GCA_013396995.1). Classification (NCBI taxonomy): domain Eukaryota; kingdom Metazoa; phylum Chordata; class Aves; order Passeriformes; family Dicaeidae; genus Dicaeum; species Dicaeum eximium. The sequence continues at coordinate 22,844 of VWZP01000493.1, forward strand.
CAGTTACTTGAAGCTTTTCTACTTAGTGCCAGGGCCAGATATTTCCCTAGATTCAGAGCAGCAGAAAAGGAAGAAAGCAGTAGTACTTCTCTACATGGCACTGATTGAAGTAAGTTGAAACAGAAGTTTTTTGGAGTAGAGGAGAAGAAAAATTTCCTGCCTTGAAATCAGAAATAAAATGTAAACTAAGAGATGTAAAATCAGAAGAGAAAAATGTAAATCAGAAGAGATAGTTAACTTCATTGATGGGTCCCAGTACAGAAGGTGGAGGTACTTGATTGTTGGTGTCTGTTATGACTATAAATTATATTTGAGTTGTCAGAATTCCTTCAATCATTCTTCTCATAATCCTTGTAACCCTCAGTATGATCAACAACTGTTTAAACATGAAAATAAGCTGTTTCAGGTCCGTGTACCCTACCTGGCATACTTTGGGTATATTGGAAATAAGCCTTGTTTGTATCTTTCAATGAAACAGGTGCTGTGTGCTGTTTTCTTTTCAGGATTTGGAATGGTCAAGTTAGAGTTGAAGACCAAGTCTTCCAGTGGGGTGGTAAGTGTTGGGGCTTTCAACATCAGCAGCATAGCAATGGAAGGACAAATTCCTGAGCTGGTAACAAGTATTAACTTGCTAGCAGGTGTTGCTTCTCTCTTTATTTCTTATTTTAAAACTCATAGCAAGAATTTTCATATACCTTGTTGTTACTTTTCTGCCTGTTCCATTGGTGCATCCCAAACATGAGTTTCTTTACCTTACATAGCTCTCATTTCTAATTAGGAATGCAATTGAGTTTCCCTGCTGTTACTAGTTTTCCTAGGATTTTTAGTCCAGAGGGACTTTTATCCAAAAGGTCAAGGGACAAGTAAGCACCAGCATTTAACTTAACTGTGTTTTCACTCATTTCCACTGTGCTTAAAATTCAAGACTTAATTAAAACTGAAAACAGTCCTTCTGCAGTACCCTATATGTAGAATTTGAGAGCTTAAGTAAGCTTTAGCATTCCAAGTAACAAGAATATCCTGTGATATTATGATGGAGAATGATGGAGAAGTAGAAATTTTTATGATGGAGAAGTGGATGCTTCCTTGCAATTTCACAGGAGGGCTGGCAGAACCAGAAATGGGTGTCACCATTTTGATCTTTAAACACAGGCATATATTATTTACTAGATAATATTTTTCTTACACTCTGAGTTCTGCACATCTTACTGCTCAGTGCTGTTCTGATTGGTAAGAGGAGCTGCTTCTCAGCCTAGTTTGTAACAGTATTTGCCTGAGCTCCCTCCTTCTCTTGCATTCTTATTGTGCAAATGGTGTAAGTCCTTACTTCTGTATTCCTGTGTTGTGTCTCAGTTGAGCTTTTGATGATTCCTTGCACTGTGCACAAGGAGTTATGTGCTCTCCATACTATGGCTGCCTCTGCTCACTGACATCTCTTGAAAGGCACTTTTCCTGGCTGGGAGTTTTGATTCTTAAATAATATGCTAATAGTTAATTATGCTGTCTTCAGATTGTGATGGAACATGAACAACTGTATTAAGTTCTAAAATGGGCTTTTTCTTTTCCATGCAATTTTCTTTGGATGTTTATCCAGTTGGTAAGGATGGTGACTGTTTTGACATGTTGACTCTTTTTTGCTTTGTCTGACAAGGCTTTCTGTGCTGCATACTAAGTCATTTGTAAACTGTTGAACTGTTTTTAGTTGTGTTATTATTCACATTGTACAGTTTCACTGAGTCCATAGCTCTAGATCTGCTCTATGATCCATGTATGTAAAGCCATTTGCAATCTTTGTCCAACAATCCACAAGAGCACTGTAAAATCAGCAAGAGGGAAAACAAGATAGGTATGGCATTGGTACAATTGTCTGTTGCTTCAGGTTTTGAGCTTGTCAGTGTTTCTGATGAGGATTCTGATGCAACAATAAGAGTTTTGGGGGTGAAATTAGGAACAAAGTGTGAGATTAATTCATCCATGGATGCTAACAGTACCTCCAGTTGTTACAACACAAACCTTTGGGTGTTTTTCCTGTGGACTTAGAAAACAACAGTGACACCTGTAGACTTAGAAAACCACAATGATAATGTCTATTGATTAGAACTTTCAGAGATTGCAAGTGGTTTTGCCTACTGAGTGCATGGCATTCTTGCAGATGCCAGGCACCATGAACTAGAAGGACAATGAGAAGCTTAACTGCAAACTGGCGTGTGACATGGAGCCAGAATGAGTTCGATTTTTTTCAGCTACAAAAAAATTCAAGAAATTATGGTTTGGTGAGATGTTCTGGTTTACACAGATAAAGACTGATGGCAGCAGATTTCTGTCTCTGTGGCTTCTGCTTCCAGAAGCAGATTGAGTTCTTGACACCTGACAGAATGCTTTGGCTTTTGATCATATGACAATGCAGGCTTTTTTATTTCCTTCGGCTTTGAGACAGGTGCTTACAATCTGTCCTTTACTTGATCTGAGAAAGAAACCAAGCTTTTTAAATCAGTTTCTTGTTCTAAGTTTAGAAGAAAGTTACTTCTGAATTCTGATACAGGTTTGAGACGTTTTTACACTGAATTTCTGGAAGTGACAGTAGAACACTGTATAGCAATTATGTCTTGAAGTAGTCTTAACACATCCTGACTTCTGTCACATGTTTTGGTAGCTGGCTAGATGTGTTCTAATACCTGCTGTGCTGTTGCAGTAGTGCGTTATCTTAAGTAAGTGTCTCCTCCTGCCCCAACAGCATCCCTCACCACCCCAGACTGTGTGTAAGGAATGTGACCTGTCTCCCTAGCACTTCACAACCTTTTAAAGACAGTCTTTGTATCCTTGTATGCTCTACAAAGTCCAGAATTGCCAAAGCGATGTACATCCAGGAATACAATCCTGGAATGAGAAGGATCTGCAAAGTCAGGCTTCCAAAGCTTGGAATATGTTGGAAATGGCTCCTGCCATCTCTTAAGCATTGTATCTTTCAATATTTAAACTTCAAGAGAGACAAAACTTGTCAGTGTAGTGACAGATCATTTATATTCCTTCAAGGGAAGTGTTGGAGAAATGAGGATAACAAATGAGAGCAGTTCTCAGAATTTCTTAAAGCCTAACTCACCTACCTGGAGCTTCCTAGTGCAGCAGTGTGCTGCTCACTGCTTGATACTCAGCTGTGCAAGAAACACTTGAGAGAGGAGAGCTGTATATTGACATTTCAAGTCCACTAAATAACAGGAAGCTCTGATGTGTGAAGAATTGACCAAATAGCATATTACAAAATCCATATGACCCAAAATTCCGGGTTGTTGGTTCCATCGCACTGCTCAGTGAAGGAGCAGCCTGACAGCCATGGCAAGGTGCTCAGGTCAGGTTTCTTTCTGATGCTGTAAAGGAGAAAAGCTCAATTTGAAGGTGCCCTGTGAAGGGTGACTTAACTTCTGGAGTTACTGGCTGAGGGAATGAAGGAGAAGTTGTGGGGGAAGGTACTGAAGTCATCACCACAGGATATGAAAACTTTAAATTACAATAGCATAAATGGTAGGGGGAACACAATGTTAGGGTGCAGCAGTGGATATGAAAAGCATCAGTTCTCCAAAAAACATTTCCACTGCTGAAACGGGGGGGGGGAAATAATTACAATGAATACATTACAATAATTAAAATTATAATTACAGTTAAAAACTGCTGAAACTTATGACCCTGTGATTAGCTCAGTTGATTAGAGCATGGTGCTAATGACACCAGGGTTATGGGTTTGATCTCTCTCTGGGCCATTCACACAAGAATTGGACTCAGTAATCCCTCTGGCTGCCTTCTGTGCTGTGATTCTGTGATTTTGTGCTCTTGACAGGAATTCACTGCAACTGGTTCTTCCAACACGGACACAGGCAAGGCTTCAGGCAGTCTAGAGACCAAATACAAGGAGAAAGGCCATGGGCTCACATTCATCCAGAAGTGGAACACAGATAACCAGTTGGGAACAGAAGTTTCTGTCGAGAATCAGGTAAGAGCAAGGGGATACTTTGGAAATGTTTCTGCAACTGGTAGGAGACAGTGTTGAGATTAAAACACTGGAGAGTGGAAATGGCACAAAAGTATCTGGAGTATTAAAGGAAGTTACATGTGTTTGCAGAACAGGCTGGGAGTGGGGGGTGCTGCATTCTCAGAGCTATGTGCTGCTAGGTCCTGATTTAAGGATTTGGGGGTACACTTACGCAGTTACAGGTGTGTGGAATCACCTAGCTGCTTGAACCTGTGTGGAACTGTCACTGCTGCAGGGAAACCAAAGACAGGTCTCATCATTTAAATGCTTTAATGTACAAGAACTCAAGTTTGAGATTGAATATATTTTGTCAGGTTGAAGAGAAAGATGAGTGTGTGCAGCTTGGCACTGCTTACACAAAGGGCTGCTGGTGTGCAGCACTCTCAGAACACAGTTCTTTTTGACATTAATAGGTTTATGGCTTTCACTTAATGCCTCAACTATAGGGCAATGATGCCAAAGACAGTAAAACTTCTCTGGTGCCATCTGCCATGTATGGCCATTCATGTTTGTACTTTTACCTGTGCTTTAAAATGGAAAGTCTAGCTAATAACAAAGGTATATTATATTTATATATTTTATATTTATATAATATATATACTATGTATTATATATAGTATATACATTATATATATATATACATATATATGGGGGTTTATATTTATAGATTATATATAATTATATTATTAGGTATATAAAATATTAGCTGTCTAGCTAATAACAAAGGTGGGGGAAAATGAGATGGGTGTGTGCTTTGGCAAGTTTGTGCTGTTAAAGGGCTTCATTGTGGGAAGGAAAAGTCTCATTTTAATCTTTCATCATGCAGCATCTTCAGATTTCATTGTAAATCATGAGGGAGACATTATGGTCCTGTTTTGTTTTCTCTTTAGACAGGAAGTATAGTTCTAGTAGTGGAATATAATAAATTATGTTTCACCTGATTTTTGAGCAGATGTGTATTTTTCTTTGCAGTTGGCTGAAGGGTTGAAGGTGGCTGTTGAGACTACATTTGTACCAACCACAGGGTAAACATTTTCTATTGCCTTTATCTATGGAATGCTAGAATTTCCCATAACTTCTAAAAATACTAACTCTGCTCATTGTGTAAAAGTTCAGCATTTATTGGAGAAGATTCTGGAATCACTGTAGAATCTTCTGCAGGCAGTGGTTAATACTCAGCTCAGAAGGACTGAAAGCATTTTCAGTCCTTTTCTGCTTGAAAGCATTCTTCAGCTTTTTGGCCAGTGGCAATTCACTGTTTTGCAGTAGGTGCTAGATCTCTAACTCTCCCCTTAAACAACTAGGTCTTCATGGTCTTGACAGTCCTAAGGCTGTCAACTCAGTGAACCAATTTTTTGGTCTTTTATTAATTTATTGTTGGGGAGAGCCTGTCAGAAGAATCCTGAGTTTGAAATACTGCTTGGATGTGAGGAATTAGAAGCTAAGTCAAAAATGAGACCCCAGGCCTAGGTGTGAGCAACAGGCAACACAAGTGTTCTGCTGTGTGTTGAGTGGAAGAGAAGGGAGGTTGGGGAAAGAATTAAAGAGGTGGTGAAGTTTTGTCATGGTTGTGTTTGAATTGGTGGCAAAATGAATAGAGCCAAGCATTGGAGAGAGGAAGAGGTATCACAGGAGGGGACAGAAAAAGGCAGAAAGGAAAGCAGGCACCGCACAAGGAAGGAACAGTGGAGAGAACCAAACAGCCAAAAATGCATTTAAAGACATCTGCAGGTTGATGGATGCTCCTGAAAGAAACTGATGGTGCCATAAAGCATTACACTGCAAGAGAGAAAAAAATCTGAAACCACATGGGCTTAAAAGCTTGGAGGAGAAACAATTTTGTCTTTCTTGCTTCTTGAGGATTGTATGGAGTTTGAGGTGTAGGGGGAAAAGTGGCACCAGGTGAATATACCTAACACCATTCTCCTTATCCTGTGTCCCCTTCAGCAGCAGTTAATTCTGAGTGGGGAATACAATAATTTCATTAACTGGCCTTGAGGGACATGCAGATTGGAATAAAATTAGATATATTACATACTTGTATAGTACTGCAGATAAAACTCTGTGTTTCTCTCTGCAGGAAGAAGAGTGGAAAGTTGAAGACCACCTACAAAAGGGACTATATACATTTAGGCTGCAATGTAGACATTGATCTCTCTGGACCAACTGTTCATGGCTGGGGAGTGGTGGGCTATGAAGGCTGGCTTGCTGGCTACCAGATGGCTTATGATACAGCCAAGTATAAGCTTACACAAAGTAACTTTGCCTTGGGGTATCAGGCAGGAGACTTTCAGCTGCACACTAGTGTGTAAGTATTACCTGAGCCTAGGAAAACATCAGAGGAGCTGAACTGTAGGAGTAGTTAGCAGTAATGGCCTTAGGTCAAAGTGGGTGAAGGGAAGGGGATGCTGATTTGTTTCCAATTAATTTATGCTCAGTGTTTTCATGTCCAGTACAGCTAAAAATAGGGGCAGCTTCCCAACTCCTGGCTGTCCTGACACCTTGTTTCAGAGTAATTTTGGGGTTTGTGTATTTAAGATGGTGATGTAAAGGCCCTTTATGGTAATTTCTAATTAAAAGCTGTGAGCTTTAACTTCTGTAATGGCACGAGACAAAAAAGCCTTCAATTAAACTACTGCACCTCCTCCCCCTCTCCATCAGACAGAAAGTTTCTCTCTCAGAAATGCCCAAGATGGAGGAGAAGGGCACATGTAGCATTTTTGTGTTTGTTTCCAGCTGTCATCCCTGTCTAGCTGTAGTCTTGGCATTCAGATGAGATGCTGTCAGGATGGTTTATTTAAAGAATTGTAATGCAACAACATTGTTTTCAGTCTTCTCCTTCCCATAACTGAAGTCTCCTTTATGTGTTACTGCACAGTGCCTTACTTGAGACAAGCAACCAGGTTATCTGGGTGGGCTGTTATCTTTGGTTTTTTGTCAGAACCTCAAACTCTGTAGGTCTCTGGCTGTTGGAAAGTCCTGTTTCCATTCTGAAAGCAAAACAGGTTTTGTGTAAAAAAATACCAGCTGCAGCTAGGAAGTGGTGAGCCTGGGCTCAGGGGAAGTATTGGATCTCTTAGTTCAGTTTAGGAGATAATGATCAAATGATTGTGGGGCAGGGTTAATCTGAGGAGGTACTAAACAAGGCAAGGCTTGACACATTTACATCTGTTACAAACAGGCACGATGGCACTGAGTTTGGTGGGTCTATTTATCAGAAGGTCACTGAAAACGTTGAGACATCAGTCAATCTTGCGTGGACTGCTGGCAGTAACAACACACGTTTTGGTATTGCTGGGAAGTACCAACTGGATGACAGGGCTTCTGTTGTGGTAAGGATTTTGTTACAGAAATGAGGATTTCAAGCTCCCCTGAATACTGAAAATTTGTGTTATGAAGCAGTTGCTTTAACTAGTTACTGAGGAAGTACAGTAGATTGCAAACTGTGGTTTCTGTTGTACTTCAAATTTAATGTGGGATCTCACACATCATACTTGTGAAATTATGGGAGAAAAAAAATCTTAAATATAATTTTGTCCATATTGAAATAGCCTGACTAGTGTGCTTGGAACAGTGTGCTGCAGAATGCATTTTAAAAGGTAATGAAAGCACACAGTGTCCTTTTAATTCTTAAATCCATAATGTAAAATCATGGTTACAATGGTGGAAGCTCAGCTGAGCTTAGAGCCCTCTCTGAACAGTAAGTTAACCCTTGAAAGTTAGCTGATGTGTGTGTTTCAATACTAAGAACTGAAGTAGCAAGCACTCATGTTTCAAAACAACAATTAGTTCCAGGACCATTGAACCAAAATCAAAGAGGAGAAATTGTAATACTATTGTAAAGAGCAGGAGACTTAGTAATGCAAAAAGAGGATTGCATATTCATATATTTCTTACTCATTAGAAGAAAAATAAATTCACTCCTGAGTGATGTGAACAAGACAGGCTCTGAGGGACTGTAGTAAGTAGCTCTTAAAGGATATGAAGACATAACAGAGGAGGCAGTGAAGAACAGCATGGCATTCTGTGGAGCATTTGCTTCATATGGAAACTCCTGAGAAAAGGAGAAGATTGGAACATGCTTCTAACAGAGCTTGGTCTACAAGTAGCTGAAGAGCATTAATGCATATTTAGGGCACTGGGACACTTCTGTATTAATACTTAAACACAGTTTATAAATCCTGTGATTTTTTTTTCCTTCTTGTAGGCTAAAGTGAACAATGCCAGCCTCATTGGGATTGGTTACACTCATGTCCTCCGACCTGGTAGGTAATTCTCACTGGTAGCAGCAAATGGTATTCAGCACTACTCTGTGCTTTAATTCACTATCATCCTAAGAACAGATGAACAGGAGCTAGAAGTCTTTACACAGAAATAAAGGATGTCTGTGTACACAATTCCTGTGGCAACTAAGCCACATTAGTGAGGTCAAGTACCTGAGGGAGGGAGCACTGAGCAGGGATCTCGTTTATGATAGTTTCATGCCTTGCTTTTGTAGGTGTAAAGCTGACACTCTCAGGCTTGGTTGATGCCAAGAATTTCAGTGCTGGAGGTCACAAACTTGGGCTGGGATTTGAGCTGGAAATTTAACACAGCTTTAAGTAAAACAACTGGTGGTGCTCTGGAAGATGAAGGAAAAGTGTACCCCGTGCATTTCAGCCTTAATATTACTCTGAAATTTGAAGAAGTGTGAACTTTCTACTCTTCCCAAGAATGACTGTGACCCAATGCTGAAGTCCAGAGTGTGCCAGCACAACAAAGGAAGACACTTGAAGGCATGCATGGAAGTTGTGATGTTTGTGCCACATTTCAGTTTCCTGTATTTTAAATCTGTTCCAAAAAAAACCAGAAGAAAATCCAACCTCTCCCCACTATTGTATTGCATTTTGCATGTCCTATACTTCACAGCCTTTTATAAAAGGAGGTCTCTGTGCTGTAGTGGAAATTTGGGGTACATCAGTATGAAATAAATTGGTCACGGTCAGAACATAAGGATGGTGTGTGTTGACTCTCCCCAAGTTTCCATCCAGATGGGTTTTTTGGTCTTTGGTTTTTTTTCATGCAACTTTAAGCATGGTTAATAGATAATCTGCAAATGCTTTGTTACATGATACCTGTACACTGAAGATTTCCTTCTCCTGTGGTTTCTAGGATAACATTCTTAGACCTCTCATGTTTTAGAGACCTGCACAGTGAAAGCAGCTTTTTCCATGATAGCGTTATTGAGCGCATCAAAAAGAGCAAACCAAAAGTTTACATGTTTTAGATCATTTCGTTCCCATACAGGAAACAAGTATTAGGTAAGTACAACCATTACACTTAAAGAAAAAAAGTGCAAATCAGCAAAGTTAAGAAATTAAGTTCACAGTTCATTAGGAAGGTGACATCTACCAGTGACTGGGTACAGTTGTTGTCCATTGTTCATTAGAAAGCCTAAAATGCAGCAAAACAGCCACAGGTGATGCCTAAGGGAAGATTTATCAGGACAGTATCTGCTGTCTTAAGGCACAATTAAGAACATTTTTCCAAGCAGTTAAGAACAGGCATTCCCTACTGTATCTTTGTGAAAAAGTGTCTGAAAAGTGGGTACTGAAAGCTAGGCCAGGTGTATCACAGGAGCAGTTGGTGACGGTAGAAGAAGGCAGTTGATGTTCCCTTCTCAGAGGCAGCAGCTTTCACAGTTGGCTTCCCAAAGTAGCTTGGCTTCAGAGGCAACAAAAGTGATTTCACATCTCTGTTTGTTCTGGGCTGTTGGTTTCTTCCACCTGAAGTTGCAGCCAGCTCCAGTCTAGAGCCTAAAGAATAAACCAAGTTCAACACTAGCTGAGCTTTCTCTAGAATAAAGAGTTTTTAAAAATTTACTGTGAACAAGTTGGTCAATATAATTTCATGATGAGCCACATGATTGCTGACAAGGAAACACTTAACCTACTTGCACTCTCTAGTATTTTACTCTCTTCTGAATATTCTGAATCATTAAATTAAGCATCCCTGCCCACCACTGTACTGCCACCCCATGATCTTCAATTTGCATGCAGTTTTGCAGTATTTTCCTGCAACAGCCAAGTGCTTTGGCAATCCTTAGCTGCTCCATGCTTGGCAAGCAGAGCCTGGCAGTCAGGAAGTGATGAGGGAACAGGTGCCTCCCATCTCTGCAGCTCCTACTCTGCCCTTGTCCAAGAGGAAATTGCAGATTTCAATTAGTGGTGGCAAAGTTGCACAAGCAGAACTTTGAAGCCATGCACTCCCCCAGTCTGTTTATAGAAGGATGAATACATTACCAAGAAACTCTGCTCTTGATCCTTCATTGTGTCATGCATCACATTTTCTAGTTGGCTACAAAGTTTCTGAGATTCCAGCAGTAGCTCCTCACTGAAAGGGCAATTAATACACAGTTAATTTCAGTGTAAAGTGTTAATTGCAGTTTAAAGAGATGTTGCCTCTGTCATCAAGTATTTCTGGCAGACACCCTGCAGAACACTGAAGTCAGGCAGGTCATAGGCTTGTAATTCACACTGTAACTTGAAAAGTTGGTGGCAGCCCCTGAGTTACTCAAGGGGGGAAAGGAAATGTAACCCAGGATGGGACTGGGTTCTTACTCTGGAACCACTGTTGCTAGAGAAAAAACTGAGAAGCCTATAAACTTAAGGATGGGGCAACAGGCAATTAAACAAACCAAGGTCTCTCATTGCAAGTGGTGACCCAGTTCATTTAAGCAAGGCAGAACTCCAAACTGGCATTAGCAGCTGAAGAACTCCAGCCTTTGCCTCACCTTTTTCTCACAGAGTCTGATAAATTATATGTTCCAGAAGGGACCTGCAGCAGCAGCTGACCCGAGCTCCCAAGGCGTGATGTGTTCATGCTCTCTGGACTGCCAGTAACAGGACCACGGACTTTACTCTGAAAAAACCACAGAATATTCAGAGTGCAATTATTTCCACTAGTTTTCAACAGCCAGGAATATGAGATGACCTGGAACTAGGCTTTAATACAAGTTCAAAATAAAGAACCATAGGACATACTCAATATACTGTTATTTCAGTAACCTGTGCTACAAACCATATTCTTGGGTTAAAGTGGAGTTTTTATTTTACTTACACAAGCAATTTTCAGCAAGTTCCACAGCTCTTTCTGTCGTTTCTCCTGAAGCCTAACAACTGTTTCCTCATCTTCACTCATCAGAGTCATCACTTTCTCCACTCTGGGGAACAATTCCAATGCCTTCTGTTTGCAAACTACAGTTTTACTATTAAAAAAGTAAAAACTAATCAGATCACATGTGGGCCACTGCAGTAGGAGAACATTTCTGAGGTTACTTATTCCCTGTAACACCACAAGATCTCGTTAGCTGTATGCATTGAGTTTTAAACCTCTTGCTGGAAGAGAAAATACCTTCTCTCAACTCTGAATAAAATCTACAAGCTCACCTGAGCTGAGCATAAATGACTCGAACTTTTTTTTCAAAGGTCTGGATTGCCTGTAGGAGCAGTCGTACAATTTCCTGGCTGTCACCACTTGTCCTCTGATCTGGAATGAGAGTCAGTATTACACAGAAAGATTGGTTTATAGGACACAGTGAGAAGGTTCTTAGTGGCTTGTTTCCACTACTGCTTCAATCCTGAAACATCCAAAGTTCAGGACATGCAAGTTTGAGTGGGATTAATTACACTGAATTTTAGCCACTTTCTTCAAAATGTAAAGAACTTGAGAGTTGGGACTGTATCAAAGGAACAGCCATGTCCTTCATCCTTCCTACACAGAAGCAGCAGCATATCCCTGTGGCAACAGCCTGCTCTGAGAAGAGCTCCAGAGGAGTTTTGAGAACAGCTTACAAAGCACCAAGAAAGGAAGGCTGGCCTAGTGTGACAGTGACTCCCTGAGTGCCCTCTCAGAAAAAGGCCAGCCCAGGAGAGCCCATGGGGCTCAGAAAAAAGCCCATGGGACTCCCTGAGTCCCCTCTCAGAAAAAGGCCAGCCCAGGAGAGCCCATGCATTGTTGTGCCCGATGGTGAATCAGGACTTTTTGACTCCAATATCAGAAGGTTTAATATGATTTATTAAGATGACTCCATTGTTCAGAAGCCTTGGGCTATTATGTGCCCAGGTACTTAGATGTTTACTTCCTGCTCAGTACAAGAATGCCAGAATGCTTACAATTCAGTGATAATGTTTCCCCTAAGAAAAAAAAAAAACAAACTTCAACAAGTTTGCACTCAAGAAACTCCTAAAATGTTAACACAACACCCATGTGCTGCTGGTGTCTGGGCAGGCCTAGAAGGCTGATAGTTTCCTCAGTGATCATTACTGCATCTCCAAAGTTACTATCCACACAAAGCAAGCTGACCTTGAGCTAAAGTGTCTTTTACCTCTTGGCTTCTCTCTCAGTCTTCTGTACAGCTCTCTGGCTTGTTCTTCTCTAGAAGAAAAAAGCAGGAAAAAACCAAAGTATTTCCAAAGAATTAAAATTAAGAACAAATAGTTTGAGAACTCAAATCTTTTCTATACCTGTCTGCAATTTCAGACCAATGACAGATGAGTCAAAAACCATCTTTAGTGTTAAAGCCCTCCCAGTCCCCCATAATTTGGGTGGAAGAAACAGCCCTTTCATTGTCCTGTAGTGAGCAAGCTTAGCTAGAAACACTCCTGCATCTGAAGCCCAAGGTAGTTCAACTCACAAATCCTCCAGTGTTCCTCCTTGTTTACGACCTAGTGGGCTTCTCTGCAGGTCCACAATGTCTGTCTGCAGGGCCATCATCCTCTTTACCAACTGGTCCACATCATCCTCCTGAAAGGAGGGTAGAACATAAGCAACAGAACAGTCTCAGAGACACTACCACTCACATTGGTTCTTCCTTTCTCATTCCTATTTCTAAACACATATTTCTTGCTGTTTGCAAGATGCCAACAGCAGCCTTGGCCAAAGACAAATGAGAATATGAGTCATTTCAATTCAAGGAAATTAGGTCGGTGCTCTTGGATAAAACAACTTCCAAGACATTTTTGGGGTTTCCCCAGGATCTCCCTTTTTCCCCTAAGCCTGACAACAGAATGAGCTTCGTGTAGTGCTAGCAAAGGACAAAAATGTGAAATCTGGAATCAGTCCAAACACAAGGAGTTTCTATTTAAGGCAGGGACAATGAAGAAAAAGGGGGAAGAGGGGAGAGATAATAAAAACAAGCCTCTTTTTCTTTATGATAAGCAGTTAGATTTAGAAACATACCCGCCCACAAAGTTCCACAGCTTGCTCCATCTCTTTCCAGGCAAACAGCAGCTTCTCAGAAGCTACAAGAATCAAAGAAGAGTGACTGGCTTTCTCAGGTTCACAGAGAAAGAGGTTGGTGTTTTTGTGAGGATAAGAGGCATGAAAAAACCTGTTTGCCAGATGCTATACTCACTAATTCCAAATTCAATCTGCTCTTTATACTTTTCCAGATCTATTTGGATGCTTGTTTTAAAGAAGTCCAGCTTTGCTTTCAGCTGCTGAGAAAGAGAGGCCATGGAATTCTTCATCTTCGAGAGGGTACTATTGTAACGCAACAGATTCATCCTGCATGGACAAGAAGGTCCCATTAGCCCCCAAAAATAAAAATCCACCAGGCTTACATCCAAAGTAGATACTTGAGATAGCAGTGAGGACAGATGCAGTTGTGCCAAAGGGCTAACTCTCAGCTTTTCATTAATTGCTTACAGCTTTAATCATGGGCTTCCCCATTCCAACAGTGTGGAGACCTGAGAGGCATTCCCTGGGTTCCTTCCCCTCCTTCCTAGGTCTCTCAGCCACTCCCTCCTTATTCCCCCACTGGCCCTCCACCTTTGAACTGCCCCCATGCCCTTGTTCAGCCCTACCTCTCCATGGAGAAAACCTGGTCTCTCCCCAGGAGCTGGAGCTTGGGAACCCTGAACATCTGACTGCACAGCTGAATTAAACGTCTGTGGATACTTTGTAAAGCTTTTTGCTTCTTTACCCTGGACTTTATTAGCAGCCAGCTTGGGCTGCAACACAACATGGTAACATTTCTGTTCTCCCTTTCAGCAGAGCACAAAGACAGAGGTGAGTACTCTAGAGGAAGTGCCAGCGTACATGGCTGCTCGCTGCCCCTGCTGAAGCCGGTTGCAGTCCTCTTTCAGCATCCGGATCGTGTGCCAGATCTGACCCCACACCTTCCTCAGCTGGAAAAAGTGGAGATTCTTCTTTGGATCCTGAACTGAAAACAGAGGAGGCAGGGGAAAGGGAGATGTACATCTCCAGGTGAAGCTGGAAAGCTGTGTTATCACAGAACAGACCAAAACACTGCTCCTCTGAGGGGCACAACACTGCCTGCAAAGCCTGGAGCTGGATAACCCCTGGGCAGCTCCCCCAGTGTATCAGAATCAAACACTTCTGATAAATGGAATGAATGACAGTCCATTTGGCTGCTTATTTAGTTCCAATAGGCAAAAGCTCCCTGTACTCTTTGTCCATGCCACAGATACCCCTCTCCACACAGACCCCCCCACATCCATGCCACAGAAAGTCCCTTACGGATGCAGTCGACACTTTCTGGATGAGGACGCAAGGCCACCTGAGCCTCATAGGAAACTTTCTTGTTATCAAACAGGAAGAGAAGGTCTGTGTCTGCAGCTGCAGTATCATTCACCTGCAGAAGACAAAAGACCCACCTAGGTTTTCTCAGGAAGAGCAAGCCTTGGTAACACCATAAACAGAACAGTCCTCCCCAGCCAAACACAGAACACCAGAGGCAACAGGGTGTTTATGCTACAATGGCTGTTAGGTCTGTGAGGTTACCATGACAAAAGCATGCCACAACAGCTGGGGATCCTGTGATCCCAAAGTGAAAGCAGTGTCTTCTGATTCACTCAAAAGCAAGAAAGGGAGTATCCAGACTCACCTTGCTATCAGCTGTATGTTTAGTGACCAGCTTCTGAGAAAACAATGCAAGCCCTGCTTCCTGCAGTAGTTCCTGGTCCTGTTCTGGAATTCCTGTATCTGACTGAATCCTGGCCTTCACGCTCTGCAGGGTCTCCTCCTCTGTCACAGGGTAGGTGTGCACAGTTCCCGTAACCATGTTCAAAACATGAAGCAACTACAAGAAGAGCAGCATGGCATGAAACAGGCTGAAGATACATTGGTCATGTCAGAGCAGATATTGAGGGACTGAGACAATGACTACCAACAAACTGTTCAAAGCACCTGGCAGACTCAAGAAGTCATTTTGCAGCTACTTCCTAACATTATGGCAAAGTTCTTGTCCTCCATCAAGTGGAAAAGAGGCCACATGGCAATTTAATATCTTCAGCTGTAGAATCCTCTATCAGAATATGGAACTAAGCATGCACAGAAGCTATTCACAACTCCCAACAAGCTCAGGAGTATTTGTCCTCAAAAAAGCAAGAGGAAAGCACCTGTCACTGTCAGGAGACAGTTCTATGAGTTTCTGCCTCACTCTTCCTCCTAAGTCTGTGATTCAAGTCTCTCCTCTCATAGACTACTGGCAACTGCTCTCTGGAAAACTTTTCAGGGTGATACAGACCTACTGCTTACCTTCAAGTTCAAAATGTCATCCAAAGCTTTGAAACACCCATTGGGTCCATATGTAGGATCTGTACCTCTCTGACGTGGGTGCCACATTAACATGAGTTGCAGCCATTTCTCCAGCCTCCCAGACAAAACACTGAGCAATAAAAACCAGAAGGAAATCACAAGAGGTAAAAGTGTATTTGCACTAACCATACGGCCTGTTCTGTGTGGGAGGACTGGCAGAACTCCCCCCTCTTTCTCCCTCCAACACTCCACCTCTCCCCATCACAAATGCAGTGTTTAGAAGGCAGAAACCAAAACTACACAAGTCTGACAAGTGACAATACTGCCTGTGTCATGCACTCAGTTTATTCCCAGATTAACACAGATAATACAATCTCGGTCCTTTTGCAGAAGAATCAATTTATCTCAGCACAGCAATTTCTAGTACTCACCTGTTTAGATTGTTTGGGCAGGGCAAACTGCTAGAAAACTTGACTTCTCCAGATAAATCCTCTGAAACAACAATATCCAGCTCACTCTTCTGACGCACTTTTGTATGCCTAATGTAAGCAAGCACAATGGTGAAATAATTACCTGCCTTTCCCAGCCTGCATGTTAGTAGGCTCTTAGAGCTGCTTTTGACAGACATAATACAGATGCCACTTTGGTTTCTGTTATCTGCCCTGCAGGAGTCAGCCCTTATCCCATAGAGCAAGTATCAGGAATGCTGAACTTGCTCAGGTGGGTCAAACTCCTGTGAAGGGGGTCAGCTACCATAAGGGCAAGGAACATAGGGATATTACCCCCAGAATCAAGGGACCACACTTGTACTTCCTGTAAACAGGAAAGTCACACCATGCCCACAGTTCACTCACCATTGCACTGGCTGCCAGTTGGGCAGGAACGGTCGGAAGCCTGTAATGCACTCAAAGGCAAGTGTGCCAAAGCTCCAGTAGTCCACTGTCACTGTATACTTCTGCTGTTCCAGCAGCTCAGGAGCCTGACACACATGAGATACACATGTTTACACACATGAGACAAAGCCTCCCAGCTCTGAGCTTTTTCTGTCCCTTAACACCTCATTAACATTTGTACAAATGATCAAAGACATTACTGAACGCTGCCTCTCACGTCCAGTGTCAGCAAAAAAGCAGTCACTTTGCATGCTTCTGCACCACAAACACACCTCATACTCCACAAGTATTTAATCCCAGCCCAAAGCTTGGTAACAGTTAATTCTATCCCACTAGAAAGCAGTAGCTGCTCTCCTAGCTGAATTCCTTTCTTACCAAGTACTGCAGAGTCCCAACAAAGGATGTGCACAGGCTACCCTGATCCAACTCCTTAGCATAACCAAGGTCAATGATTTTGTGTATTAACTGAAACACACAACAGAGAATAAGAATGCTAGACTGAAGTCCTGTTAAAAGCACATCATACAGCAGAAAGAAAAGGTTCAGCTCTTCAAAGCTATGCAGGAAAAGTGCCAGTGAAGAGACAGAAGCAGAAACAGGAGGCTACCACAGATTCCTAAAACCACAATGAATTTGAAGGTGTTGTAGCACACTTAGCAGTTATGCATCTTGCTCCTTCCAATCTTTGGTCAATCAGTACAGTCTGGTTCTTTCCTTAATAGTTGAAAGTCAAAATGTCAGGTGTTAACAGATGTCTAATGCAATGTCTCAGCTGCACACAGAACACTATTCATCTGACACAGTGACCTGAGGCAGGTGTTACCCTGGGCTGAGTGCTCTTGCAGAGGGACCATGAAGCACATGCATGTTTCTTGTAAAGTTACTTGTCCGTGCAGGTAGAGACAACTGCTTCCTGCTTACCCTTTGCTCTCCTTGCTGCAGCACAATGTTCTCCGGTTTCAAGTCCCTGTGGATGATCCTGTTCTCATGAAGGTACCTGAGAGCAGAAGCTGAGACGCAGAAAAAGCCAGTTGTAAGAACATAACTAACAGTACCCAGCACGAGCTCAGTAAGGATTCAGTTCTATCCAGTAATAAGCATTGCCTTCATATCAAACCTTGTACAATCAAACACAGAATGAAACACTGAGTGTGAGGATTGAAGTCAGCATCATAGAATCTGGACACAACCTGAGTTCTCTCTCTGGGTGTTTCCTCACATCCTTCCTGTAAGCTGTAGTAACACTGGATAGCTTCCAGTAGGCAAGGACCTCCCCAGACTCCCAGCACTTTTTGTAGATGATCAAGATCATAAAAGGTCAGTCGAAAATGGAGTCACTAAGGCCACTGTTGTAGATTTGGAGAGTGGATTCAGGACTAAAAGGGTTTCCATAGCTCAGACAACTGAAGGTACTGCTACCACTTACCAATGTCAGATAACAAGATAAGAATAGCTTCTTCCCGCAAGCCACAGCAATTCTCCAGCTGGTTCAGGTACTGCAAGGAAGCAACACAGAATATAGCCTTTCCCTCCTCTGATGCCATGACTAGAATTAGGAAGCATCAGTATGTGAAAGCAAAGGTTTTAAGGGAAAACTTCAGTAGAAAACCTAGGATTAGAAGCTGATCCATTTCTTGGTGAGCACCCCAGGGACCTCACCTTGCGGAGGTCTCCACCTTGGCAGTACTCCATGGCCAACAATGGCAAGTCATTTGGTGCCAGCTTCTGCATCCCTTCAGGGACATCACGGGCAGCCACCACATTGGGATGGTTCAGCCTGCAGAACAAAAATTAGGCAAGTACACGTGATGTTCTGCAACTGCTACACAGTTTCACAGGCTTCTGGTCATCACTCAAAGTCCTACATGGTCACAAATCTTTTTAGAAAATAAATTAGTGAATTCTAAAGGTTTGCATCTTTCACAGAACTAGACTCATTCCAACTCCTGGCGTTTCACGTGCAAGACTCTGTGTTTCTCCAACACGTGCATTACAGATCTGTCTGGAAGGCACAGCAACAAGCCTTGCAAAGGAGCGCAAGGCAGCCTGCTGCCACCATCCAGAAAAGGCCCAAATTACAATCAGACCGCTACACCCCAAAATGTTCACCCCACACCCGAGGGACTGCCCCAGCACAGACGCCAAGCCAGGCAAAGCAGCGGCTGGTGGCAGCGTTGCTGTAGCGGTGCGGGCACGGCAGACGGAGGGTGAGACCCGAGAGGCTCACGCAGCACAACCTGAAGTCTCCTCACGCGTGAACTTCAGCGCTTGCCGCCCCGGCGGGCCGGGCACCTCCCGGAAGGCAGCGAAAGCCTCTCCCACACTCCCTGAGCGCAGATCCGCGCTGCCGGGGCACTGAGGCGACACCCGGCCCGGCCCAGGCCCGGCAGCACCGCCTCACCTCTTCATGATCTGTATCTCCAGCGCCCAGCGGTCGCGGTTGCGCGGGCTCAGCTCCTGCCGGCACTGCTTGATGGCCACCTGCTCGCCGGTTTCCTGCGGACACAGCGAGGGCTGGGCTCAGCGCGGGTCCCGAGCCGGGGCGCCGCGGGCCCGGCCGCCGCCTACCTTGTTGTGCCAGCGGATGACAGTGCCGAAGCCGCCGGTGCCGAGGCGCTCCCGCATCTCCCAGGGCCCGCAGGTCAGCGCCTGCAGCGCGGGCGGGCGGCTCATGGCGGGCCCGGCTCCGCTCCGCGGGACCTGCGCTTCCGGCTCCGGCGCCAGCGCCCGCCCTCAGAGGGGACGCGGGGCCCGCCCGGGGCCGCCCCGGCCGCCGCCGCCATCGCCGTGGAGCCGCGGCTCGGCATGAGAGGAGGGTACAGCTCGCGGGCTGTGTAAGTAAAATCGCAGAGTTGCCGTCTTCTTCTTCCCACAGCATCTCCAGAGCTCGCCAAGCCGGAGCGCGGCGTTTGCGTTCGGCAGCGCCCGAGCCGAAGCGCTGCTGTGGGCTTTGCGTCGGGTTTGGATGAGTGAGGTGCTTTAATGCCACTGCAAAACCCACGGCAGTGAGGGGCTGGAAAGGGCACCCCGACACCTGCCACGACTCCGGTGGCCTGCGCTGGACCTGCCAAAGGCACCGGGCACGGAGGGTCCCGTCAGGGTGACACGGGCCTGCTGTGGGATGTCGCGGTGTCACTGCCATTCAGCAGTCCCGCTGAAATTATCCCGAGGATCAGCTCAGAGAAAAGCCACTAGATGGTGCTTGAGAGACTAGACACTTTTATTGCTGGCTTTCCTAAAATATGTTAAGCCCTACAAATGACACCACGCTCTGTAGACGATTATGGTTGTCCTTAAGCTGTGAAAAGCCAGGAAATAATTTTTGAAAATTTTCCCCATGGCCGTCAGTTTGTTAGCATCTTTAGTTTAGAAGTCAAATGGCTGTTATCTTTAAAAATAAAATAAATTAGCTCCTGCTCGCTCAGCAGTGTTCAATCTCAACAACTGGAAGTCCCTTCTGGAAAGGGTCAAATGTAGCTACACTTAAATGAGATTTATGGCAGTAACGTTATCACCAGCACCGTGACTCTTGGAGAAATACATTTGATAATCCTGACATAGATCTCCATGCAGAGAAGAGCTAAACATACAGAGTACCCAGTGTTTCATCTTTACCATAATGCAAAATAACCACTGCTGTGCTTTCCAAATGAGGACTCCACGCAGCTGCTTCTGGAAATGGAAGTTCCTCACATACTGGTTCTTATGTCTTACACTAAATCCTGTCAGGAGCCTGTGTCACATACCAGTGAATCAATTCCAAGCAGGTAGGACACATTCATCACTGTAACAATTGCACCACTGGCTGTTTTTTCATAACAGTGCCCTAAGATCAGCTCTAAAACTGATCATCACTTTTGCCTGCCACACTTTGATAACTGAATACCTCATGACCACATCCTGGTGGATGGATCATTTTCTAGGATGTGTAGTACCAGTGAACGTTTAACTCTGGCCCTCAACATGCTGTTCATTATTTGTATCTAAAGTTCATGAGAAGTTTTGCTCATTTAACTTGAAAGCTCCTCTGTTTCTTCTCCCATGGCTCTGTTCAGGGCATGCTTTGCTCCTCATGCAGGTCAGGACCTCTGTGCAAAACATCTTAATTAGGTGTACAGCACAGTACACTTGCATGAAAAAGGAGTTTCTCATTATTAGGACTAAGTCTACATACTGCAGACTTCTGATTATATCAGAAATAATACAGCTGTGCATTCTCACACTCCTAGAAGCATAATGGGACAGGACAGTTCGTTGTAAGGGCCACTTACCATTCTGTCATTGAACATTGAGGTGTTCAATGGGGGAAAAAAATGGTTTTGAAGACTGAATCTGCTCTCTGACTGGAAGAGAGAAAGAACAAAACCAAGTGGTTGTAAAATGCAGCAGCACGCCAGCAAGCAGCTTTCCTCCCGGAGCCAGCCCGCCTGGACCATGCCCTGGATGCTCGGGAAGGGGTGGGATGCAAACAGCACGGCCCCGGGAGTCTCCACCCCCTCCAGTGCCGCTCCAAGTAGGACAGAGAGATCAGAGCAGAGACACAGGAAACGCAAACCCACACTGGTCTGCAAAGAAAATCATCAGGAGAATACAGAAGAGAAAAAGCAAAAAGGTAGGCACTACTCTACACCTGTTCCCAAAAGGGCGTTTCCTGTTTTCAACATCACTGGCATTGTCATTAAATACTATTAAATATTATTATTTAATAAATCCCAATGAAGCACCTTGATAGTTAACTAACTCAGCTGTTGCCTTCCTGCTTTTGAGGGGATTCATGGTGTGGGTAAAGCTGCTAACTTTCAGTTGTTTCAAGCTGAAGCTTTCCAGGGAAAGAGCTGACAGCCTCAGGCTCTGAGCAGTTAAGCAAGGAGGAGTCTCCTGCACAAAAGACATACTCAAAAGAAGAGTTACAGACAAATAACTTGATGGTAAGGTAAGGAGACACAGAGAAGTAGCTGCAGAAGGAGAATTGATCTAATCTTCCCAGGAGGAGATGAGACTATACCTCTCACTCTGGGTTCCAAAGCATGATAATGGAGGGACACAGAGGAGGAGGAGGGTGGGTAATCTTCATTTCTCCCTAAATACGCTTCTCCTTAATGTGGCCAAAACCACAGGAAATGCTGAGAATGATTCCAAAAACAAAGACTTTAAAATATTCATTTCCTCCAGTGTCTTCAAAGACTACAGCATCTTACTTTTGTTTTCTTTTGGGCTTTGAACTATTTCCCCCCAACACAGAGGTCTGTTGTATTTTTAAAGAGAAATAGTTCAAATCTGCTATTCATCTGCTCAGTTCAGAAAGGAGACACAGAAACTCTGTATCCAGAAGGCAGGAAAAGGCAGCAAGGGTCTGCAGTCTGTTGCTTCAGCTATGTCAAGATAGCTGATCATCATCAAAAAAGCTTTTTTTAAGTTTAAAAGATGTTTTTTGCTACCCCTTGAAAATGATCTGCACTTTCCTGCAGGTTTCCGGTTGCTAATTTCAGAATTTTTTAATTTTTAATTTTTTTTTTTTTGAAACCAAGCAACTGGATAGGGGTTCAGATCACTCACTTCAGCTTTGGGAATGCTGCTGATTTAGTTCAGATTCGAGTGAAGCTAATGTCTGTTTGAAAATCACTTGTACAGCTTTGAAAAAGGCTTGCTATACAATGCAAAATGTTTCCTAAGAGGTGGAAAATGGCTTGAAAGTGTATAAAAAGTGTACTGTGAAATCTAGGACTGATACAAATGGCTGAGAGATGCTCTGAATTAAAAGGATTGTGTCATCGAGATGTGACCCAAAGATAAAGCATGGAGTAATTAAGGTTCTCAGAAGATGTTCATGTGAGTCTTTTCAGTCTGACTTGCAACTTAAGTCCCCTCTTTTTGCAGCCTAATAATGAGAAATCACATCCTAAATTATCCTGCTGTACTCCTGGTTCTACTTCAGAAACTGGACTATTCATGCCTTTTGCTTTGAACAAATTTTAAAACAAACAACAACAACAAAAAAAAGCAACGACAAAACTACTAAAAAAACCACAGAGTCTTTCTCCATATTGGCCTTGAATCCCAATTTCTGACTCATCTATCATACTTCAATTTCACCAGCTGTTATCCAGCTGCCTTCTCTGGCTTTATGTAAACAGAGTCTGAGCTCATGATTTCTGGAAGTAGTATTTTTCTCAAATAATTGGGTTAGCTTTTTGCATATAACATAGATGATTAAAAGGTGATAGTGTGGGCAACAGTGCCTGAATATTATTTCAAGTATTTGGAACTTCGGGGCAATCCTAGAGACTGGAAATTAAATTGTATCTTCTTGCCTGTATCTTGTGCCTGCAACTCTATCTCACTCCCAGCTCTTGGCTTGTATAGGAGGTATTAAATTTTAAAAGGAAGAGAGAAAATGGACTTGGTGTGGGACTTGTTCAAAGCAGGGGGGTTCTCCACATCTGCAGCACACCTTCACAATCTCCCACTAGGGATCAATGAAGGTTCTCTCCAAGAGCATTGGTACAGGAGTCAGACTGTGTAAATCCATTTGGGGAAAATAGAAACTCTTCCTGGTGGACTGAGGAGGGCTTTGAAGTGTAAAGCTGCTGAAGGGATTACAGGGAATAATGTGTGACTGCATAGAAGTGACATAGGGAAAGATGCTGCCACAAATAAATGAGACTATCAGAACAAAAGCCAGCCTGCCATTTTGTGGCTTGTTAGTTGAATGCTGTAGAACTCAGGCTTTTTAAGACTGTAACATAGATAAGAATTAATAAACATTTCAGACCAAATGAGAAACACAGTCCCCTGTGCTTTCATCCCGACCCTGAGAAGGAAAAAAGGAAGATAAAAATGTATTAACTGTGCTTTAGCTTATCAAGTTTTTAAGTTTATCAAGTAAAAGCACATCTTGGTCCAGCCTGGCAGTTTCCCCAGGAAGGCTAGGACAGTTAGACCAGACAGCTGAGAAGCATCAGCTTGAAAATGTGTAAAAAGAACTTTGGTAATTTCAAACTTTCATTTAAAGTTACACCTTGAACTCCATTAACACTGTAAAACTCCTTTGTTCAACACCTCATTTTTTGTCTCTACAGGTAATTTGAGATTTGGAGCTGATGTGGAAAACACTCAGAATGGAAGGCAAACTCCCATGTCTCCTTGTGCTGGTGGGAGCAGTCATGACTGCCCAGTGCCAGGTAAGAGGCTACTGCATCAAATAATTCCCTTGCCATCTTCCTGTAAGTTCAGCAGCACCTCCTTACCACTGAGTCCAGCTGTCTGCATCAAGCAGAAGGAGAAGCTGCTTAGCTCACTAGAAATCTGAGCAAGAAAAATGTTAGAGTAGTCTGTCTCTTGTTGTGGGTGTGTTATGTGTTATCCTGGCTGGTTTTCATTTCAGTCTTCTCTGGGTATTCTTGGTCTATCTATTCACTGTCACCTTTCATTGTTAATAAGAATACTCACAGAATTAACCTTCTTTGCTTGCAGGGCTTACACAAGATTTTCAAACGGGGAGCCAGATCTAGAGGTAAGCCAGGCTAACTAAAACCATGTTAGCATTATGAACATGGGAGGGGAAAGCAAATGATGCTGAAGAAACAGAGCCTGAAAGCTTTTTGTCATGGTTATGTGGATGAGAGACTCAGAAGGCAAAATACCAGACCATTAATACCATCCACAACAAAGTTTTCCCCTGCCTCTGCTCTTCTTGAAAGAAAAAGAGGCCAGTCAATAGTGGAACAGTCCATGTGGCAGCACAGCAGAGAGAGAGATGGGACAGTTGTGGTCTGAGAGGGAAAAAGGGCAGCCCATTAGACAGACAGCCCATCACAGATACTTTTTTTCCTGGAAATAGAAGGGAGTCCTTTTGCTCAGCCAGCTCTTTTCCCTGAATATCTAAAAGAGGATTTCCTTTCTCTGATTCCAGCCATTTGCACAGATAATTCATCTGCAGAAATTTATCAACACAGAGGGACCTGGCTGAGGCTTTCAGGGAGCAGAATAGAATACTGTAGGTGTGACAGTGGTGAGAGTCGTTGCCACACTGTGCCTGTCAGAGGTATGTATGACAAAGGAAAAGGAAATGGTGAGAGATTGTCCATCTAATCATCCTAAAGAAGAACTCCACTGTCAGGGCCAGAGCTACTGCACAGAAAATTAGTCTGTGGATAGAAATGAAAATATCAGTGTACACTGTCTCCTCAGAGGAGGAGGAGGAGGAGGGTGGGTAATCTAAGTGGGAGTGGGCATGGGGCTGAGGAAGTCTAATAGAATATATGGAGAGAATGAAACAAAGAAAGAATGGAAGCACTGCACAAAAAGGCTGTAAGCACGTGGCAATAACAGGTGGGTAGGGAAAAACAGAACAGGCTAAAGGAGACTGACAGGAAAACAAAAGATGTGTATACATTGCCAGCTTCTTGCTTCTGTGAAATCTAACAGTATTTCCTGGCTTTTGCTTATTCCACAGTCTGCACTAGAAATAAATGCTACAATGGGGGCCAATGTTCACAGTCATATTATTCCCCACAGCTCTTCATCTGCCAGTGCCACCAAGGTTTCTCAGGGAAGCAGTGTGAAATAGGTGAGTACAGCACACCAGCTGCTGTGAGCAATGCTGTTGGTGTTAGCTATACAGTGCACAAGGATGAGGTTCCCAGAAGCTCCTGCTGTAGGCTAGGCTCTCTAATAAGTTGGGGTTTTTTATTCTAAAGCTAATACTACAAAGAACTTTTAAGGATACCTGGGTTGCTCTAGGTGTCTCTTAATAAAACTGAATTTTGCAACTGAAGACCTTCATGGACACTTACAATCTGCCTGGCAGGGCATTTTCACTGACTGACTAGACAAGGCATCTGAGAGCCAAGTTTAAACAGAACAGAGACTGGGGAAGCTGTCTGGGAAACAATCTGGATGCTGTCCTTACATTTTGTTCCCTTTTGTTCAGATACTGAAGTGAAATGCTACAAAGACACTGGAGTAACATATAGGGGTACCTGGAGCATGACAGAGAGTGGAAGTGAATGTTTAAATTGGAACAGCAATGGCTTGGTGGACTGGTTGTACAGTGGCCAAAGAAAGGATGCTGCTGAGCTGGGACTGGGCAATCACAACTACTGCAGGTGAGGGGCTGGTGGCACACAGGTCAGAGCACAGGAACCAGCCCATGCCAGGAGCAGAAGCATGGATAGTAAGCAGGGAACTCTGCATAGCTGCAGGTACTGTGCAGCCCTGAGTAATTGCAACATCTGCAGGCACATCTGAACTTCAGGTCTTCTTAGACTGGGTGTTTATGGCAGACTACAAAATGCAAATATCTCTCACCCCACAGTCTTTCCCTTGCCCCTTCCCAGCCCTCCCCTAAACTCCATTTGTAATTCAGTTTCCTACAGCTTAAAATCCTGATCAAAACTAAAAATATAGTGCTTCCTGTACATGAACTAAACTGCACAAAGGTGCTGTCCACTCCTGCTACTGGCCATCTCATCTTCCCCTCAATATATTCCACAGTTTCATAATTATAGGAATTATATCATTACAGTAGATGGCCTACATGACACTATTGACAATAGCTTTATAATGATGCATAATACTGTAACTCTTTCAGAAACCCAGATGAGGATTCCAGACCTTGGTGCTATATCTACAAAGGGGGCAGGTACACCTGGGAACACTGCAGTGTGCCCTCCTGTTCAAAAGGTACATGCAGGGGACAGGGAGTGGACTTTGGAATTGCCATTACTCACTGCATATATGAGAGTTCTCTGTGAACTTGGGCTGTTTCTGTAGCCCAAAAAATTGAGACTCCCGTGTTTTATCATATTTAGGCTTTTAGTATTTATGACACTGAGAGAATGAGATCCATGGAGGTCATACAGAGATGCCTTCATAGAAATCACACCTAGGAACAGCTGCCAGGCTCACATCAATGGGTTAATGTGCAGTTTTTTTGTTGAAGTTAGGAACATCAACTGCAGATCTGGAAGAGGCACAGATTACCGTGGCAACCACAGTGTCACCAGCTCTGGAGCTACCTGTTTGAAGTGGAATTCTCAAATCCTTGTCAACAGGCTGTATACTGCTTGGAGAAGAAATGCTTACCAGCTGGGCCTTGGCAGTCACAATTTCTGCAGGTATGTAGTTAATTGAAAAAAAAACCACCAAACTGTCTTGTAGTACTCTTAAGGCAAGGCTCTAGTCTTTTGCACAGATTAGTAAAGCACTGGTGCCAATGAAACTCACTCCCAATAGCAATTTTATTCCACCTGACCTATTTATGCTTCTCTAAGATCAGACTCCACAAGTGCAAATTTCTTGTGCTCTTAGGGCTCTCTGGATCTGTAGAAAAATCAAAAAGAATACACTCAGGTCACAGTCTGACACCTTGAGGTCTCTGCAGATCTGATAATACAAATATCTCTTCTCTTTCCTATTCTGCAGGAATCCTGATAATGACAGCAAGCCCTGGTGCCATGTCCTGAAAGGAAACCAGCTCACATGGGAGTATTGCAATGTGCCTACTTGCTGTAAGAATACCAGCACTCCTGGTTCTTCTTTTTCTTTGAAGCATTACTGTTCTGCATGTCATCTGTATTAAAATAAGATCTGGAGGAAAAGAAAAAAAAAAAAAAGGCTGTATTACACTCAAGCATCTTCCTGTAAAAAAAGAGCTAGAGTTAAACAAACAAACAAAAAAGGCTTTTTGGAGCAGAAAGAGATTCTGTAGCTCCACTCTCACAAAAATGCCTTTTGCTCTGCCAGAAGGGAAGATTGCAGAAATGGAGAACAGGAAAGGCAGGGTTTCCTTACTGTATTTTTCAAATCAGAATACAAGTTTCCTAGGAAACAGGAATGAGTCAAATACTAAACAGTTGGTGGCAGGCTGCCTCAGCATGGACTAGTGACTAGCAGGTTCTTAACCCTAACTCAGAGCAAGAGTGCCTGAACAAAAAGGCTGTGTTGGAATCCAGGGCACAGAGAATGTTTCTCTGCCTGTTTTAAGAAACTCTGACCCTCAGCAGAGCTCTGCTTTTAACCTTTGTCCCTGGAAAAAGAACTCAGCAGGGGAACTCCCTCCAAAGGGCCCAGGGGGTTGGGTTCCCACTCTTGCTGGGACCACCAAACAAACCCAGCAGGGTGTTTTGGGATTTGTCATCCACAGCCACCTGTGGCTTACGGCAGCGCCAAGCGCGGCAGTTCCGGATCCAAGGTGGCTCCTACACAGACATTGCAGCTCACCCATGGCAAGCTGCCATCTTTGTCAAGTACCACCGAGTGCCTGGAGAGCACTTCCTCTGTGGAGGGATTCTGATCAGCTCCTGCTGGGTTCTGTCAGCTGCTCACTGTTTTGAGGAAGGGTAAGTTGGGGATTTGGTACTGTCTGGGGGGAAAAAAGTCTGGAAAATGGAAGCATCCAGTATAGCTTTACTGGAAGGGTATAAGACTTGGGAAAAAACCCCTCTTTATTCCAGTAAGTCTGCACTAAAGATTATAGTCAATTGTGCTGAGCATTACAGAGAGGCATTTAATTGGGCAAACTAGCAGGATGGCATTAAGGTACCACAGAAGAGTATCAGATACTTTAAGAAAAAAGTTGTGATACACATGCAGAACCATCTGAAACTTGAGAACAGCAAGGGGCTGGCAGAGGAGCTTTGCCCTGATGGCTGTAAGCACTTAGAACAAAAATGAAGGCAAAAAGGTAATTTTGAAATCAAACCGCTTGGGTAACTAAGTAGTAATAGAGCTAAAATAAAAATATATTTTAAAAAAAAGCAGACTTTCCAACAGCAGATCTTCAAGGGAAGGGTCCAGTGTAGTTAACACAGGAACAGTGACTCTCTTGTGCTTCAGCTTTAGTACAAATCAGCTGAAGATTGTGCTGGGAAGGACTTCCCGAGCAACTCCTGAGGAAAATGAACAGAACTTTCAAGTGAAGAACTACACTGTGCATCAGAGATTTGACTCAGAAAATTTCAACAATGATATTGGTAAGAACTTCTCTGACTCTGTGACTGGAAGGTGATGGTTGGCTCAAGTTTGTGCTTTATGAAGTGGGGATTTTTTGCCTTGCTCAGCTCTGTTGCAGTTGAACTCGGATGCAGAGGACTGTGCTGTTGAGACGGGCACTGTCCGTGCAGCCTGCCTGCCCATGCCAGAGCTGCAGCTGCCTGACTGGACTGAATGTGAGATCTCTGGTTATGGCAAGAGTGAAGAATGTAAGTAGATGATACCTGTCTACATGTCCAGAGCTTGAGTCCTCTGCCCTCCAAGAATATCCGAATTCCACCCCCCAAATCTCTTCCATTCCAGCATAAGTGTACCAGTTACTCAGTGTTATGTATGACAGAACATCTAACTTTTGCTACTGCAAGTCTAATGTGAAAAAGTTAGGATCCTGTTCCATACAGTTAAAGCATTTTCATAGACATTTCCCATTACTTCATTTTGATTGATGTAACTGTGCAAAGATGACTTACCCACCCAAGAAACCCAGCAGTCTTTGCTTTGGAGCCCACATAAACCTCTCTAGCTTGCTGAAGAAACAATATTCTTTCTCAGCTAGATTTAAGCTGTTCTGATTATCAAAGTGGAACCCTCAAGATACAAAAAGACCCTTTCACAAGGAAATTTTAGCTCAGCCACAGAGCTACTTCTGTCCACTCTCCCCTAAACTATGGAAATGAATTGCAACTTTAAAAAAACATATATATGCACATACACAGACATATACAGGTATTGTCATTTTTCTTCCAGTTTCTCCATTCTATTCAGAGCGCCTGAAGGAAGGCCACGTCAGATTGTTCCCAGCCAGTCGCTGCACACCACAGTACCTGGACAACAGGACAGTCACAGACAATATGCTGTGTGCAGGAGACACAAGGAACCTTGATGATGCCTGCAAGGTAAACCCAATTCTGGTCTTGTCTTGTCTTTTCTTCTTTTCCTCGTCCCTTCTGTTCCCTTCCCTTCCTTTCACCTTTCCCCTTTCATCTCTTTTCCTCGTCTCTTTTCTCTGTACTTTGAGCTAACTAAACAAAAAGCTTCAGAAAAATAGTTTAAAGAAGTTATGCATTTGCCTACATGGCAGTTCTAGTAGACTTTTGATGAACAGAACAGAACTGGTGGCTCCTCTTTCATTTCTCTTCCCTCACCCCTCACGGAGGGGAAGGCAGGGAACAGTTAAGCAATCAAACCAGAGTAACACAGACTGAAAATCCCAAATACAGGAAATACCACAAAACTGAACAGGAAAACCCACCCAGCATTTCCTAGTATTTTCTGTTATGTGAGCATGCAAAACACTCAGCAGGAGGTTCTGGAGAAGGAAGGGGGTGCCCCTCTACAGAAGGAAGGGGGTGCCCCTCTACAGAAAAGTAGAGAAATAAGAATAAAGGCTGTAAGATGGTAGAGAACAAGCAGCTATGATGTGAGGAAAAAGGAAGGCATGCATTCAATCCACATCCTTTCTGTTTAAACAGATATTTAATAATTCTCCTTTACTGTTACACACAGCAGTATAAAACCCCTTGGATCTTTATAGGTTGAATAAGGGCTTTCCTCCCTTTGTTCTTTTCAACATTTTACCTGTATTTCATAAATGAGCTCCATACAAAGTTAGACACTTCAAGTGTGACATTTTTCTGTGTCTCTCCCCATAAGAGGAGCACTGAGGGACTCTGGAACATAAAAGTGACTTAGGTAGAAGTACTGTTACTAAGAGCTCTTAATTTGTCAGCACACTACACAGGGTATTTCTGTAAACACCAGTGTGTTGGTTTTTTTGGTCCCAGCCAGAGTGGGAACCCAACCTCCAGGGCCCTTTGGAGGGGGTTCCCACTGCTGAGTTCTTTTCCAAGGATGAAGAACGAGCAGGACTCTCTTTTCTTGGTCTTCAGGGTTTTGTTTATTCTTATCTTAAGTTCAGCACTCTCTGCACACCAGATTTAGCATGCGAGAAGCGAGGCACAAAATGGACCCCGAGCACATTCTCTGTGCCCTGGATTCCAACACCAGTGCACCCCTAAAGCCAGTGGGGGTGGGAAAAGCAGTGCAAAAGCAAAGGAAGAGATTGTTACTGATGTGCTGCTTGTCTGCAGGGTGACTCTGGAGGGCCCCTGGTGTGCATGAAGGATGACCGGATGTACGCGGTCGGAATCATCAGCTGGGGAATCGGCTGCGGCCGCCGAGGCAAACCTGGGGTTTACACCAATGTCCATCGGTACCTTGACTGGATTCAGGACACCATGAGACTCTGAGAGAGAAAAATGAACCCTCTGCAAGCTCGTGACCATGCCCTCACAGCTTCCTTCTGGGTCCTTTCAGTGTGCTGGCAGGGCTTCCTGTTTGTCCAGGCGCTTCCAGTACAACAGGGAGGCAAACTGCACTGTGTGGGAAGGGCATGTTCTCATAATACTCTCTTCCCTTACTACAGGTTATTAGAAGCTAATCATCCTTTTCCCCAACATCACCAAACTTTCACCTTGCATCAAATCACATAAGTACAATAAAAAATTAATTCTGGCCCTGAGTGAATAAACCAAGAGAGAACATCAGGCATCTCTTTATCAGCTGTATAGTTTTAGGAATGGGTGTGAACTGAAGGGGACATTTCATGTCCTGAAAACTTACCAAATCCTTGTCCAATAGCTAGAATGTAGTATTCTCTAGCCCTACTTAAACTTGCACTTCATTTCGCAGAAGTTGCATTTAACTGCCTTTCTCTGGCTTCTTTACCTATTACATCCCTCCCTGATAAAAAAAAATAAAATCCCTGAGATGGTTTCCATCAACTTTCCCACTTATTACACTGTTTTTATCCCTACTTGTCCTCTTCCAGCACACAGCAGCACCATCTTGAGACGAAGTCTAAGATAACAACTGCCTGCTTGCTTTCACTGACTTTGCAGCTGACATTGTCATCCTCAAGTTGTTTCAGAATCCTGGCTGACATTTTTGTAACTTAAGCACACAGCTGCACCTCATTTTTCCCCCCCAGAAATCCTTATTTTGTTCAGCTTATTTCTTGTAAAGCCTGCACAAACCACTCTGAAATGACACGGATGACATGTAAAACTTAACTTTATTGATGCCCTTGTTGAAGGTTTTGTTTGCAGTGAACATGCTCAGCAGTAATGTCACCTCAGCAGAATGCCACCTGCCTTGGAATTCTTCAGCTCCACTGAACTTGCAATCCCACAAAAGCAAGATGCCACTCACCCACTGGAAGTGTCACCACATGCCAGGTGGGATGAATGCTGTCCTTCCTTTAGGGTCACCCTGTTCTGCTCACAGGCAGGAACTGCACATGCTGGACCCCACAGCCACACGTGTGCTCACCCGTACAGCAGCTGGGTGTGAGTTCTGCTGCCAAGAGAAAACACATTGGCATGGAGTGGCCAAAGAGCCTGTTAGAGACAATCTGAACAGTGCAGGTGCCTCTCCTTCCCTGTTTCTGCTGTACAGAGGGATGTACCACAGGCTGGAATGGGCAGATTTAGCAACAGCTCCTGAGGAAGAGATGATCCCAGTGAAAAATCTGGCATAGTTTGAATCCATCTGCACAGCACCTGACTGGTACAGGAACTGAAATGAGGTAGGACAGGAGGAACACTACAAAGGTACCAGGTCACAATTACCTCAAAGGAAGACATCAGTGGAGCAGGAAAACAGCAGTATCACCTTCATTTGCAATAGGCAAGGAGAGGCAAAAAGAGGTTCCAACAAGTTACTGGGACAGTGGTTATCTTCATGTAGCCACAGCTTCAAATTCCATCAGTGCTGTCTCCCCAGAAGTTCCTCTACCTGTCTCTTCTGATTCCCCAAATAAACTAGGAGAATTCCTACCTCAAAACACTGATGAAATAAGAGGAGAAGCAGAATTACATGGAGATACCACCACCCATCAGTTACAAGAGCTGAACGTATTTCAAGTCTGTATTCAGAGACTCAAGATCCTTGATGGCCAGGATGCCTTATGAAATACCTAGAGAAAGAATGCACTTCTTCTCTTCCTCCCTTTGTGGCACCATTCCCAATCTCAGGCTTCTCACCTTCCCCTCCTGGGCAGAACAATCTACCTTTCCACTTCTTCCAGTCCTTTTGAGGCAGAACAGCAGAATGTCCTCCCTGCTGGCAAGAACTGCACAGCTCTGCACCCTAACACCCAGTGATACAGAAAGGCAGGTGCTGGATCATCACACTGAAGTTTGTGGAAATTCAACTTTGTATCATGTACAAGGGGATAAAAGCCAAACAAAATACAAGGAAGAGGAGCTACAAAAGGCCATAAATCCGTAGAATTTGCTCTAAGACAGCAAAATGAAGGTGATACAAGCTTACTTAGCTGACTCACTAATCCTAAGGGATTTAAGCAACTCTCCCATCTGCTGTTGTTCCAAATACTTCAGACTCAGGTAGGGATGAGGTGGTTTCAGGTCAACCTTACCTTTCCCTGCTTCCCAGCACTCTGAGCACTGGCTTTCCTGCTTATGCTACTAAAGACAAGGGAGCAACCTTAAATAGATGGATGGGATAAGAGGCTGCATCCAGCAGCCAGGGACAGGGGAAACAGGAAAAGTGCTCTTCCTCACTCTCAGGAGCCTCTAGGTTCGGACTTGGAACTTGCCAGCCTTAGTCATGTATTTTATCCCCTTGAATGGTTTGTACTTCTCTCCATACATGTCCAGGCGATTCACCTTCAGTCCTAGAGGCAAACAAACACAGCATGAGCCTGGCTGCTGCCACAAAGAAAGCTGACAGGCCTTTGGGATAAAGGGACAGGAGAAAAAGCAGTAGACAGAACAGAGAAAAGCTGACAACTGCTAATTGTTAGAATCATTCCTTACAAACACATCTTCATTTCTTTAGAGGTCTGTAAGCACAAAATGCAAGGAAATGCAGGTTGTTTTACAGACCAGCAGAAAGAACAAATCCATTTATCTGTAGTCAAAGCAGAGAACTTTTCTGCCTGAAGAACATGTTTCAGGTAGAATGTACTTCAAAAGGTTTGCAAAGTTACTTCAGCTACATGCAGAATGAGCACTGGCACAGCAGAGAACATTCCACTTCTTTGCCTCAGAGTCACTTACCAGATATAGCCAGCTGCTGAATTTTAAACTGCAGGTTAATGGTGGGGTTTTCATCTGGTTTCGATGTCCCAGCTTGCAGGCTCACGCTCCCCTTCAGACTTGGCAGTTTCTGGGGGTTTATTTTCCCAACATCCCATGACAGTAACTTTAAGGAGCAGAAAATGCAGCAGTGAAACTCAAATGCTGCACCCTCTAAAGAAAAGTCCCCTTCCAATGACAGCTTTTCATGTATCTCTATGAAAAATGTCTTTTTCTCAGTATCTTGCCTTTCATATTGGCCAGACACAGGATTAAGGAGCAGATACCTCACTCTGAACCTTTGTTCTCCCCATCTCTTTCCATGAGGCTCCCCAAAAACTTACTGTGAATGATATTTCCACCACCTGTGCTAAAGGCCACATGGGTTAAGCCCATCAGATCAAAGTTTGCAAGAAGAAAAAAAAGTTAACTCCTCAGGTTCAAACAACAAAAACCAGAACACCCCAAACCAAACCAAATCCCATTAACCAACCCTCAGTGTTTGCAAAAGACCAACATGCAGCACTGGGCATGGCAGCTAGATATGCAGATGTTTGTAAAAAATTACCTAATTTCTCTCTTTCCTCTTACCTTTGTAACTGGATCAAAGACATGTGTTCCCTGGGAGGGTGTGAGGGTCATATTTAAGACACTTTTTGGCATCTGGCTAGTGACCATCACTCCCTCTACAGTCTTGCCCATAGTCTGCTTTGGCCCCACTGTGATCTCAAACCGTCCCAGGGAGCTGCTGTCACGAAAACTGATGTTGTGCTTCACGTAGACAGGAATTGCCACAAGGCTAGAATAAAGACACAGAAAGTCCTTGTCAATCTCTTGCCTTCATATTTGCTTAAAAGAGAAGGAAATCCTACACCCATTTGTTAGAGCTAGGAGCAAAGTCAGGATTCTATTCTCAAGTCTTAATTACACTTTTTATAATCAAGCTTGCTGTATCCTGTTTTATCAGAACAGGGAACTACATCCAGTGAAACAGGAGGCTTGAGCAAAAGATGAGAAATATTTTTGCATGTCACAACCAGGCTGGCAAGTAGTTCCTGGCAGTGCAGCACCACTTGAACTTCATGTTTGTGCTTTTGGTTGCATTTGCCTCTCCTTTTCACTTACTAGACATATATCTGACAAAGGTCTAGCAAAATTCTTTAGCAACTGTAACCCCAATTAGAACTGGGCAAGCTGCTTCTAGAAAAGAGTGTAAATGTGGACAAGAACTTGTGGTTCCATTAAGAGAGATGTCAAAAACCTAACAGGAGCACCAAACTATCTTGTTTTATTCTACAAAGTTTTTATAAACATATGAAATCAACAGCTTGATTACTCCATACTGTCTAATTCTTTCCCTATCTATTTTGTTTATCTGCTAGTGGTCTTTGAAAAATGCTGGCTGGCCAGAAAGAAATTACAGAATCACTGCTCCAAACAAGGAGAAAACATGTAATTTAAAAAAAGAAAAATACAAGTCACAATGCACCTCTACTTCACTTGGCTCAACATGCCATCAGCCTCATCTTTAAAAGTCCCTTCTTTTATCCTCTTCCTATCCAACAAGATCCAAATGTCACAACTGGCAGCAGCAGACTCATCACCTACTTCTGAGCACTGACGTGGTAGGAGAGCAGGCGGAAGTTTCCGTCGGGTGGAATGAAGGAGAGAATTCTCTCTGACTCCCAGCGCTTGAAACGCACACAGGGGTGAAAGCTGACATCATCCAGCAGCCGAGGGTTCTGAAACACAAACATTGTCAAGGCATTACAGCTTCAAACAGCCTCTTCTAAGCACTTTCCTGTCCATGAAGGGCATTTGGCACTCTTGAGTACTTGAATGTGTCCACATTCAGACATCTCTGATGCTGCTATATCCATAAAGCAGTATTCAACAACCTCTACCCTTTTTTAGGATATTTTTAATCCTATTTTAGAAAACTTAGTCATGTCACATAATTGCACTGGTGCATACTCTTGGAAGAGGTGGCCCTTCAGGATATCTGTTTAAAACACCACTGTCAAAACCTTAGTCACAGCATACATCACCTGTGCTTTTAAACAAATAATCTGAAAAATAATCTTTTTAGGCTCTAAGTTGCTGAAGTTCCTGATGAGTTCCCATTGTTATTTCTTTCTCTTTTCATCTGGCATACCCAGACTCTGATGTTCTGGGGTCCATCATCACAAGACCACCATCTTAGCAGCAGGGCTGGGAAGCCCCTTTTGAAATACTTAGGTAAAGATACATCCTTGAGCTTTACCATAAAGGAGAGGGTAAGATCTGGCATCCCAGTCAGCTTGACACAAGCATCAATCACTCCTTGGATTTCAGCAGTAATTGTGGAACCTGTAACAATAAAGTAAACACAGGTGGTTACTGAACCTGATCAAAAAAATCCCAAAGTGGAAAAACTGTCAGTGAGGAGGAAGGAGATCTATTTTCTTAATGAAATGCCCTGGCTCATTATGTTGCCTGCTCAACATTTGTATCACTCCCAATGACTCCTCTAGAAGATTCATTCACTTAAGAACCATGGACACCAGAAATGTCCATTTTAATGGCCAATGACAACAGCTCCCAATTCTAACAAGACTAAGAAGCACAAATACTAAAGAGAAAGTTTTTACTCATCTTCTATTTTCCCAGTAGAGAATTGCTTATGAGACCTTAAGAACAAAGACAATTGAAAATCTTGGTGCCTCTGTATAGCACATACAAGTTAGCAACATTCCAGAGTAAAAATAGGAACAGAGCTTCCCACACTTGGATGAAGGTGCACCTATCTCAAAACCTGACTCTCTCTTCAGGCACTATCAGGACAAGTTATCCTGTTCTTAGCAAGGAGCAACTTCCATACCTGATTTGTCAATGATTGCATCTATCTCCTCAATCACATCAAAGTAGGCCTCATTGTTGGTATATTTTACACCAGTACGTCTCCAAGGCACCACTGAGAGCTGTCCAGTGGGCAGCTGGTCACCCACATTAGTGCTTCCTGGAAAAAGAAAGGCAATCAACAACCACAGGAGTTAGGAAATGCTGCAGAACGAGTCCTTGGCCTTACAGAGCTTAATTGTAATTAATCCCCAAGAAGTGCTGTTTCTTTGTAGGAGAGCAATTGCTCTCCCAGACTCCAAAAATGTACAGCTCTCTTACACCCATGTGTAAAACATACCACAGTGGGGAAGTGTCTACACATAGGGATGTGTAAACTCACATCAAACTAACTCATCCTGGAAGTCATGTCTGTAACTGAAAATGTAATTTGACTTTCTGAGGTTAAAATACCCCAAATCAGACCAAAACCAAAGCGCAGTTGGTGCTGAAATTGGAAGGAACCTCACAGCAAAGCACTAACACAACTCCCTAAATACACCTGTGCTGCATGAATGGTATGGGACATCATACATTTCCTTCACCCATGTCCTAATTTACTTCTGCAGGAATATTGGCACCTGGACTCCCCAGTTTATGTTCTTGTTGCTCCCCTGTACCTGTGATGGTGTTGACGACTGTTCTCAGAATAGTAGGAGGCTTTATCAGTTCCTTGAGAATATTAGACTCTGTTGCCAATGGAAAGCCATTGTCCAGCATCTCCTCCAGCACCTCATAAACCACCACAACGTTGTCCTTGATTATTACCTCTGAACAGACACCAAAATAATCCTGTGCAAAAGAAAGGTTAATTCTCCAAAGCAATTAAAGAGATCAGGCATTTTGCATAAAGAATGAGTGTACATATACTGTGACAGTAGAGAAATCCTAATTCTGCATCCCAAACACTCTTTTTCAGATATATCAGATTTTAATACAAGATATTAAATATCTTAGATATATAATAATATATCCAGGCCAGTGATGACACACACTCATGCCTCATACCCTCATGAAAAACAAGACCTAAGGGTCTGACACGATCCACTGTTGGCCTGAACAGCCAATCCACTCCCCAAAGTCAGAGAAACAAAACTCAGAATACAGTCAGGTTCTGACTGACATCTTGGAAGCAAAAGCTCCCGTGACACTCGTTTGGCCGAGCACATGCATTTCCTGTATGCCAGCAAGATGCTGGTCACAAGACATTCCAAACCCAGACAACACAATCCTGTTGTTGGCAGGCAGAGACAGACATCTTTACTCTTTTCCTAAACTGATCATTAAATGTGTCAAGCACGGTACAGAAGGAATACAGCTACTCTGGTGTCACTGGACATTTTATAAGTTTCTTAGATCAAACTTGCTGAGTTTTTTCTTCCATAGGAAAGCTCTTTTTCTCTGCAGATTTCAAATCTTTGCGTGTGTGTTTCAAGGACAAAATGCAATCCTTTGCCTGTCTCCTGATATGGGAGATGTGGTTTGCTTTTCTCAACCTGTGATATAAAGAATTGCTCTCTCTCTGACTTTATAAACATTTTCTGGCATTCTAAAGACTTTGGGGGTATGGAGCTGGAAGAAGCAAGATGCCAGCTCTGTACCTGGGCAGAAATAGCCCAAATCCTTCTGAACAATGGAGTAATTTTAATAAATAATATCAGCCTTCTGATATTGGAGTCAAGAGTCTTGATTCACCCCGACGGGACTCCAACATTAACAACTGGTGACCCCTGAGACGTGGAACAACACTCTGGGGCAACTCCTGCAATTCCCTGCTTTAGGAAGCTTCCAAGAAACATCACTAGATATAAACGCACGGGTGGGTTATCACTAATTTATTAAAGCACGTGGCTGTGAATTGCAAAAGCTCCTTGTGAGAGCAAGGCCAGCTTGGTTTTCGCTCACAGTTCCCAGAGCAGGTACAGAAATACCGAAAGGTTCATCCATCCTATGAGCACAGACAGATCCCGAATCCATCATCATCCTAGGCGGTAAATTCCCCACTACGGCAAGCTCTGTCTACACCCTCACAAACACAGGGTGAAAATTACGTGATAGGAAATTAAAACCCCTACAAGGTGCAGAGGAGAGGGGCTCTCCGGCCCGCTGCCCCCTCAGCGCGGCCGTGCCCAGGCTCCAGCCCTCGGCCCTACCTGGAACGTGTCCACCACGCGGTGCAGGAACTCGATGACGAACAGCGGCGGCACCTCGCTCTGGATGACGGCCACGAAGAAGATCTTGTGGCGGTAGACGCTAAGCAGGTAATGGTGCGGCGTGGGGATCACCGGCGGCACGTTCTCCGCCTCCGAGGCCCGCTCCTGCGCCTCGAAGAAGTAATCGCAGACAGAGCGGCTGACGACGCTCTTCCAGTGCTTCTCCAGGAAGATGTCCCCCGCGGCGTTGATGAGGAACAGGCTGTGGATCATGGCTGCGGCGGGGCCGTGCCGGGCCGGGCTGTGCCGGAGCGAAACCCCCGAGCTCTCCCCTCACAGACCCCGCCCCCACAGCCCCGCAAGCACCGCCCCCTGCGCGCGGGCAAACACCAGCGAGATTGGGCGGCCCCGCCCACACCCGCGCCCCATTGGCCGATGAGGAGCGCGGCTCGTGAGGGCGCCGGCCCGGCTCGGCCGGACGGGGGTCCCGCTACGGGAGCGCCCCGAGTCCCGCGGCTCTGTCCGGCCGCCGGCTCCGTGTCCCGCCCCGTTACACACCCGGGAAGCGACACGGCGCCGGCCCACACGGAGCCGCCGCGCGTTCCGCTCGTTCGGCGGCGTGCAGTGACCCCGCCGGCTCCTCAGCGGTGTTCAGGGGTCCCTTCTCTAGAGGGGAACTCGAGTAGAGTCCATGGAATGGGGAAATAACTCGGCTTTGGCAGGGACGAGCAGCGGGCGGAACGTTTTACACTACGTTATTTTGCTGGTTGGTTCGGCGCGGAGTGACGCCCCAGAAAACGTCCTGCTAGCGTGAAAACAAATGTCATGTCAAATTTACCTAAATTCTCGAGCTCATATATCCTTGGCCCGACCCGGCCCTCGCTCGGCTCGGCTCGGCTCGAATCGGCTCGGCTCGGCTCGGCCTCCTCCGCCCTCTGTGGCGCAGCTGCGGCTC
>VWZP01000493.1:62648-97150 GCA_013396995.1 Dicaeum eximium
GGCCGTAGCAGTGCGAGGAGCTGGCCGGGCTGCGCTGCCCGCGGCCGGGAGCACGGAGAGCCGCGCGGGGCCCGGCTGCTCTGCCGCGGCCTGCGCCCCGCTTCTCCCGAATGGGCCGGCGCGGCTCTCTGTGCGGAGCAGCGCGCTGCTCGGGGCGCCGTGTGCGGGACCCACCCGCGGGAGAGAGGGATGGGGACGAGCGGTAGCAGGTGCAGGGGTCGCTTGTCAGGCTGAGAGCAGAGAGAGAGGGACCCACCGGCGCTGGGACCGTGCCGGTGTGGCCCGGCCTGGCCGGACGATTGCATAACGCCCTGCGCACCGAGCTCGGCCGGGGACGGGGCACGGAATCCTTGGGGCCTCGGGATCCGGGCGGGCGGGAGCGCATCTCTGTTTGGCGAGGAGGGCAGGTGTCGAGGACCGTATTTGCCTTGACATCTGTTGTTGGCAGGATGAAAGAACTCTAGGCGAGCACTGCATCCTTTCTGGTTTAAGCAGTCGTTCAGAATCTTTCCAGTACTGGCCGTGTGGAGCTCTGCTGTTGAGTCTGAAGTCTGTATGCAAATGTGTTCTGTGTGTTGATAAATTCTTCAGTGCTTACTAGAAAGCAGAACAGGATAACTGTGTTGTCGACTTAGCTCTCGTCTAAAAGTTCCCCAGTAGAAAATGATTATTTCTTATGATAAAAACTTTACAGATCCTTCTTGGTTAGTGTACTAGGGTACTCCTGAAGTAGAACTTCAGCACAACAGACAGTTATCAGACCCAGAAAAAGCTATTTTAAAGATAACTAATGAAAGGTTCTGAAGTAGAGTCTCATAGCCTTTCACCAGCTTCATTAATTAGCAGTGTCATAAGCATTCCTTTTAAGCTGTGTATGGTCACCTGTTACTTTGTCCTCAGGTGTTTTCAGTGGGCATCATCAATACTGAAAATTATGTTGTATTCTTTTTT
The DNA here is from genome assembly GCA_013396995.1 of Dicaeum eximium. Lineage (NCBI taxonomy): Eukaryota > Metazoa > Chordata > Aves > Passeriformes > Dicaeidae > Dicaeum > Dicaeum eximium. The sequence goes on from VWZP01000493.1 coordinate 63,600, forward strand.
CTGTGCCCTCTAAAAGTTGAGCATTTAATTACAATCTCGAGCTGTGTTTCTTCACTTTTTTCCTTTATGGAACAACTGTCTTAGCTTTTCTTCACAGGAGGGAAACCCATGATTACACTCCTGAAAATGCTCTGAAAGTTCCTTGCTGTTTGCTCAAGAGTCTTGGTTATTCCTATTTTCTGTTGAAGTGTCAGGCAGTGTCTGCCATGTGTAAAAATTAAGAGAGCTGCTGCTCTTTTAAGATGTTTGTTGTGCTTTTCTTTTTTCCCCCCAAATACTAATTTATGTTGTGTTCAGCAGTGATACAGATCTTGATATAGACGAATGGATCAGATGGAAAGGACACTTTTCTCTAGGTTGTATGAAGTAATTTTAGTGCTAAAGTATGCTTTTATTAGTAATGAAGATAAAACCTGAAGTATTACTTCAATATTTCAGAAATGTTGTGGCTTAGAACTCTGTGTGTTTAACAAATTAACATTGCTACTTTTTTTTCTTTTCTTCATAACTGTTTTTTTTTTTAAATGTCTCTTGTTTTCTTCCAGGCCTAACAGTAGAGCTCTTTCAATTGTGAGACCAGAAGCTCAGGTGAGATAATGCTGAAATCTTTATACCTTTGTGTACAACCTCTCTGTGAAGCTGTTATGGGATTTATTGCAAAGAGCATACAAGTTTCTAATTGTTTTGTTTTCTTCTCTTCAGTGTGCAAACAAATCATGTTTGAGAAAGAAGGATTAATTCAGAACAGAAAACGTGTATGCTATGGTTAGCTGGTTCCCATCATTCGAGGATCTGTTTTCTCATCATTTGAAACTCCTTCAGCATCAGGATAAAGGATAACGACTCTATGGATATACAGAATTCTTCACCATGGTAAAACTCGCCAACCCGCTGTACACAGAGTGGATTTTGGAGGCAATCAAAAAGGTAAAGAAGCAAAAACAGCGACCTTCAGAGGAGAGGATATGCAATGCAGTGTCATCTTCACATGGTTTGGACCGCAAAACTGTTCTGGAGCAGTTAGAGTTGAGTGTTAAAGATGGAACTATTTTAAAAGTCTCCAACAAGGGTCTCAACTCCTACAAGGATCCTGATAATCCTGGGAGAATAGCACTTCCCAAGCCTCGGAACCATGGCAAGTTGGATGGTAAACCAAATGTGGACTGGAATAAACTTATCAAACGGGCAATTGAGGGCTTGGCTGAGTCTAGTGGCTCATCCTTGAAGAACATCGAGCGCTTTCTGAAAGGTCAGAAAGATGTGTCTGCATTGTTTGGGGGTAGTGCTGCCTCCATTTTTCACCAGCAATTACGATTAGCTGTCAAACGTGCTGTTGGCCATGGCAGGCTCCTTAAGGATGGACCTCTGTACCAACTCAACACTAAAGCAACCACTAATGCTGATGGGAAGGAGAGTTTTGAGTCTCTTTCCTGTCTCCCTCCAGTGTGTCTCCTTCCCCATGAAAAGGATAAGGTAAGACAGTTTTTGTGTGGTCATTTTCTTGTATCACTACAGAGTTGCAATTTGAGGCCAATGATCTTGAATCTGGTGTCTTAGAAGTTATTAATGTGTATTTAGGATCCTGTTGCATCCAGTTTTCTAAACATGAGAGGAAGTGTAACGGACTGTAATTTGTACTTTGGATTAGAAAATTGCAGGTGAGCCACTGTGGGGAATTTACAATTTCTGTGCAGTGGAACTGAAAGCATGGTAACAGGTTTACTGCAGGTGTGTCAGCAAAACAGGAATTAAACCTCCTCTCCTGAAGGTGAGATGGATTTGCAAAGCAAGCTTATGATCTCTTACTTTCACATTTTTATTTGTCTGCCATTTCTTCGTTCTATTTAAGTTCAGGTAACATAGTGAGGGGGTGAGGGGCTGATTAGCAGTTGCCACCTAATGCTGTCTCAGAGGCTTTCTTTATAATGGACAGAGAACTTTCTGTCCCAGAACCTCTTTGCTGTGAAATAGGAGCAAACCTGCTCTAGTGGAAGGTGTTCCTACCCATGGCAGGGGTTGGAACTGGATGGTTTTTAAGGTCCCTGCCCACCCAAACAATTCTATGATCTAGAGAGCACAGAGATCCTGGAAAGAGCATTCAGGGACTTCTGTACCCTCTGCTCCCCCTCTCTCTACCCCATTTTAAATATACGTTCTTATAAAAAACAAAATATTTTTTCTGTTGCTCTCTCCTATTTTTTGTGGTTTTCCCTGCGTTTCTGCCATACTTCTGCATTCCTAAGGTCATTGATCCTCCTCTCTAACCTCAAGATGAAGTTGTTGGAGTGAAATTCATACCCAGTCAGTATCTTTTTATTCTTTCTGTTACTGTGAATGCAGAGCAGAAGCTTGTCTTTGTTAACTGAAGATCAGTTGGCCAGTGATTCATATATTTGTGCTACTTGTCCCTAGGACATCTAGAATGTGAAAATTATTCTTTTTTATCCTAAAGAGATACATTTTTCAGCAGAATGGGAAATTTTTGGTTGTTATAAATATCCTGTTCAGGGATGAGTTCTTTGGGTGTGTCCTACTCGTGGTTTTTGAAGTCAGCTTCACTCTGTGAGAGATGCTTTAATGATCTATTAGGAGTTGAAGATTTAAAACTGCTATACGAGTCTTCTTCATAAAGAAAATAAAATCTGCACAGCTGCTTTATCACCAGTCAAGTTTCTCTGAAGTTGTAATTTAACTGTGGGAGCTTTACTGTGGACATAGTACTTAACTCATCAGTGTCTTGTGCTGTGGGCTGGCATAATGTAGGAAATATTACTGTGCTGAAAATTCCAGTGTTCTGTCTGCAAATGTTTCCTGTGTAAGTCTCCAACTTCATCTATAATGAAATCAGTACAGCTGTAAAATGTTATAAAAACTGGATATAAACAAACCTGGCACATGTTTGGTGGCTGGATTGAGAGTGTTGGTGACAGTGGATAATAGTGGCTGTGCATATTTTTAACACAGAATGTTTCACAGCCCACTCAGCCTTCTTGTAATGTGCTGAAACTCAGGAGCAGCTTGATATTCTTTGAGATTAATTGTTCCCTGCTCTTTTCTTAAAATGTTAGAAATCAGAGTGGTGAATGGTAGTATGAGCTGTTGTAAATACTGAATTTACTCTGGGGTTTGTTTTTTGTCCCCCTGGAAAAACAGAAATTTTGCAAGGGATTCTTCCAATAAATTCTTCTGAATTTTTGTGTGTGTTTGTGTTAACCCTAGATGTGCGCTATTCATCCACCATCTCTGTGCTGTGTAACTCAGGCAGAGTTTCATCCTAGTTTCTGAAGAAATTTTGAAGATATGATGTTAAAACATGTAGGTTCTGCCAGCATTAATTGACTGGCACGTCAGTGGTGGCTCAAAGTTCCTGTTCGCCAGGATTTTTAAGACAGTTTATTTTTTGGTTTTGGTTGGTTGTTCTTTCCATGCAGACAGTGTAATGACTTTACTGCTTTCTGTTAAATCTCAACCAGTTTATGCAGGTGCAGATGACATACTGTGCTATAGTGATTTTCTTGACTTCGTGGGTTCTTGAGAGTGGTGAGGGATTTTCTCTTTTTTCTCTTTTTCTCCTTTTTCTTTTTCTTTTTATTTTTCTTTTTCTCCTTTTTCTTTTTCTTTTTTCTCCTTTTCCTCATTAATGGAATATACTTGGTACAGATTCTTTGGGAGTATTGTGACAACGTTTCCCTCATTCTTAAAAGAGCCTTGGCAGTAAGATGAACAAAAAAAGTTCAGCCTCCCACCTGCCAATTGATGGCCTGAGAGTCCCCGAGCAGCAGCCCCCAGAGCTTCTCCCCAGTTTGTGTACTGAGCACGGCACCATCTGCTCTAGAATATCTCTTGGGGCAGGCTGGTTCAGCTGTCCCAGCATCCTGTGCCTGCAGCTGGGCTGAGGAGCTAAAAACTCCTGACTTGGTGTGAGCCCTGCTTGGCAACAACTGAAACATCAGGGAGTTATCCAAAGTATTCTCATCCTGCAAAACACATACAGCTACTAGGAGAAGAGTTAACAGCATCTCAGCCAAAACCAGACAGCTGTTCAATAGTTAATATAGTATCACTGTAATACAAAATTACTGCATTACTTTGAGATTAATACAACACAGTAATATTTAATACTGTTTAAGAGCAAAGAGCTCTTTCCTGGTACACCATCATGAAAAACTTAAGCTGTAATAAGTTGCAGGTCTTAAGGCTGGATGCCTTAAAGATAGCTTGCTCTGCTTTTGTTTTGTTGACATTGGTTATAGAAAGAATCTTTGTAAAATCGTTAATATTTAAAAAAAAACAACAGCAACATATCAGCTAACTGAAGGAGAAGTGGAAAAATTACTCTGTGTGTTGGAAGTTTCCAGAGCATCTGAAATTTGATCTCAGGACAACAGTAGGACTGTTTCTTTCTCAATAGAAGGAAAATACAGGTGGTATTATTTGATAGTAATTTGCACTGTTCTTGAAACTGTCTTTTATGTCAGTTAAAACTGTCTGTGGCTGCAGCAACTTTTAAGTGATTATCTTAGTATTATCCTGCAGTTCAGGTGAGAGTATAAGGCCAAAATTCTGGAACTGCTTCCTGAAAAAAAATGAGATGAACTTCTGTGGCTGAAAAGTAGGAGTAATATTTAAAGCAGATTCCCTGTGCTGCTGTCTTGCATGTTCCTTATGGCATGTCTGTTCCCTTTTTTGTGTTTTGTGTTGCTATTTCTATCTGTTGGTACTTATCAATCGGTTTAACTGTGCACTATTATACATGCAGCATCCTTCAGGCTTTCCTTCTTGCCAGTAGTAGTTCTAGATCCCAGTGTGCACTCATAAACTCACATGAAGCCAAATTTCTTATATATTTTTAGAAAGTTTGTGTGCTTTGAGAGCATCAGAGTTGTTTTGAAGGCCTTTAAGCATGCAATAACTATTGCTATATTGTGGCTGTTTAAAGTCAGTAATTGTTAATTCCATGTCTTAAATGAAAGAACTGTCCAGTTACTGGTAAAGAGGTTATTTTTGGATTGATTTGTGTGGGGTGGAGTACATAAATGATCTGCAAGCAGAACTCTGTAATTACATATTGAGAGCTCACCCATCTCTCCAAGGGCACTGTTCAAGCTTAGGCTCCCAGCTGGAGGAGGATTAGGATTCACTCTCTTCCAGCTGGTTCTGGGGAAGAGACTCTGTAGTTCTGTCTAAAAAACCTCGTGGTTGATAACAGATGGCCTCCATCTGTACACTGAGTAACTCTGGAAACCCAAGTGTTAAAAAATTACTTTGAACTTTATTCACTCCATTAGTGAACAGGTGAAGTAGCTTGTAGTAGTTGAGCAAATGTAAGCAGGTCCTAAATACTATTGCCATGCACAGCTGTGAATGGATGTTATGAACTGAAAAATGATGTTATTCAGTGTGGGATGGGGCTGAGTGGTACCAAGAGTGGCACTGGCAGTGTCCAGAGTCACCATAAATTAGAGGCAAATTTTGTCACTGTGAGAGGACATCAGATGTTAAGATGAGCACCTGTGTCAATGGGTACTTTTTAACAGTGTTCTCTGACACAATTTCAGCAGAAGCTGACTATAGGATAGCAGATTAAAAAGCTTGAGACTTTAATATTTATAATATTGAGTCCAATATTTTGGCCAGATCCTTGTTGTCAGTCCTTTCTGTCCAGTGGATTATTGACAGATATGGAACAACATCTCTCTGAAGGTTGTTCAGGTTAATAGAGAAATTGTATTTACTACAGAGCTTTAGAGGCTGGTCAGACAGGGAGGAGAGTGGATGATGGAGAATGTTGATAAAGAAACAACAGCTTGATTGCAGTGTTGGCTTTGTTATGTAGGAAGGGAAGAAACAGCAGAGAGAATGAGGACAGGTCATTCTGTCTCTGCTTTTCTCCTAGTTTCCCAGCAATTTTATCTTCAGTCATAGTGATGGTGGAAAAAACAGTTTAAAAGCAATAGTTATTAAATCAACTACTGCCATTTTAGTTGAAAAATAGGTTCCATGTTCTTAAGTCCAAACATGCAGTTGACAAAACCTGGTGAACAAACACTGTGTGTGACAGACTGCCGAGTCCTTGAGCCTCTGTGGAGTAGGTGGGTATTTGCCTGATGAAGGATTTCAAACTTGAGGTGTGATTAAGTCAGGTTGGCCTCTAGTCCACTTATTTAGTTTTTCTCTGTATTTGGCGTATAAATCTTAATTTTTCTTTCCTCACCAATGTTTTTCTGACTACAAACACCTTTCCTTGAAGCAGCTACTAATACTGCTTCTGGCATTGGTTGAGAGGTTGCTTGTTGCTTGTTTATATGTTCAAGAATCTGGCAGTCTACCCATTGTTTCTGCTATTGTGGTAAGTCTGGACTTGAAGTGAGATGCAAAAGAAAGGAGAGAGAAGGGTGTCCAAGAAGAATGACCCTTGAGTAGGAAACAGAATCCCATTTGTAATATGTTTGCTTCTTTTGAGGTACTTTTGAAGGTCAGTTAACCAGTCTGTGGACCAATGCCGAAAAAAAAAAAAAAGTTGGTGTGAGTGTTTGTGTTTCTTTTATACTGTTTAAATTCTATCCCCACTCTAATCCAACCAACCAAGCCTATATGTGATGATGAGACTAAGATAGTCCTGGTACCTGGTGAGCCCCAGATGGTATTAAAACATCTGTAAAGTGCTTTAACATTTCTGACAAGTGACCACTGTGACATCATAGCCTGCAGACTTGACTGTGAGTTTTGAGGCATTTCCTAACCTCAATTTTCCTAATTTAAGAAGACTACAAAGCAAAACTGAGATTGTAAAATTACTACGCACACACACACATGCTTTTTCCATAGGCACTTCTCCTTAGCTGCCTTTAGGAGAGCGCACAGTCTGAGAATCTTTAAGGCACATTTGGTTTCTAGAAACCCTTTGTATAGTAACAACATGTGCTGAGAGGCTGGCAGGCTGTAAGACACTGTCAGTCCAATTTGTTCTGGCTCCCTCCCTCACTGAATCTGGTGACATCACACAGATAGATGTGCTTGCAAGCAAAACAGCAGAAGGAGTTGAACGTCTGCCAAAAATTTGCAGTATGAAACTGAGCTGCCTGCTTCCAGTCTTGTTTTCACTAATCTTTCATTGTGTGCTTGCATTTTTCACTTGCCAGGATGTTCTTTGCTGAACAAACACAGCAGCAGTGAAATCTCTCCATACTTAGCATAACAGTCTCACACAGAAGCTTTGGAAGAGTAGCCTGATCTCCACATTCAAAATTGTTCTAATTTAATTAATTACTCCAAAGCATTTTGAATTCTAATGGAGCCTTCCCCCGAACTGTGGATGTTTTGGGGTTTTTTTAAATGTGGTAAAGTGTTTGCTTGCAGCTTGCCAGGGGTGGTAAATACAGGAAACATTGAAGCTGTGAAGGATTGTCTTTGATATGGTTCTTCCAAACCTAGACAGTGTTACATGTGGGCATCCAAATTTGAAGAGCTGTGGGGATGAGCAGAGTATGCACAAATACTGGCTAAAACAGAAAAAAATGACTGTCTCAGGCTGTTGACCGTCTATAAAACTCTCTTTGATGAAATAAATTGCTCATGAACTTCCTGCAAAGGATACATGAAATAATTTTATTTCTCCCCTGAAAAATTGCATGAGTGTTAGAGCTTTCCTTTCAAAAGGCAGAAGGTAAAAGTAATTCCTGAAATCCTGATTCCAAAGTTTTTGGAGTACTAACTTCTATTCACTTAGTGCTGGATTAAATGTGAGAACCAGGTAAAATCTTTGAGACAGGATGTGTATTACATCAGGTTTGTGTGATGCAGAAATGTCTGTGTCATTTTGTGTGTTCCAGTGTGCTCCCTTGAGATAGCCAGTGCTCTGACTGTCTGTTTTCCTCACAGCCGGTTGCTGAACCAATTCCAATTTGCAGTTTCTGCCTTGGTACAAAAGAGCAAAATCGGGAGAAGAAACCTGAAGAGCTCATCTCTTGTGCTGACTGTGGCAACAGTGGTAGGTGACCATTTCCAGGGCTGCTGGTTTTATCCCCTTCCCTTGAGACAGAAAAGCTGGGCCACTGCCTGGTGTACTGAGGCAGGATGCATCCAGTAAAAATCTGCCATTTAAGACAGAGAAGTTCAGTGCAGTCACTGCTGCTGACCCAGACATGTGAGCAATATGCTTCTGTGGCATACAGTGAAGTTAGTTCAGCTGAATCTTTGCTTTCCAGAGGGGAGACAGCTAAGTTAACCTAGCACTAATAATTCATTTGGCTCCTGGAAGTTTTTTTTTAATAAATGTGGCAATGAAGAGCAGTTTCACCATGTTTCTCAGTTCAGTTATGAAGAATTATATTTGGGTTCTTTTGTATGTGGGCCTGCTATTTGCTATCTAGGGCATTGGTTTGTGTTATAAGTAAGAATAGAAGCACCTAAAAATAAGAGTATCTGGATAACCAAAATTCTGCATGGGAATACATAATTGATAAAATAGTCTCTGTGTGAGCTATCTGTGGCCATTAACAGAAGTATAATGATTTTACCAGTACCATTTTCTCTTTTTTCTCTAGGTCATCCGTCCTGTTTGAAGTTCTCTCCAGAGCTGACAGTTCGGGTGAAAGCCTTGAGGTGGCAATGCATTGAATGCAAAACATGCAGCTCCTGTAGAGATCAAGGAAAAAATGCTGTGAGTATACTGGAGTGTGGATTGAATGAAGAGGATACCAGTTTTGTGGCTGTTACATTAAACTACAAAATAAAATTCTATTAGAGGCAAATATCTGCAGCTTTTATTTTAGTCTGGTACTCTTTCTGAGACCTGTGAAATACCTTGAATTGTCTGTAGTTGAAAACTCTGTGCCTGCTCTGTGAAATGGTGACAGATTAATGGAGGGCTTGATGCTGGTGCACATCTAAAGGGAGATTATGTCTTCAACAGGACAACATGCTATTTTGTGACTCCTGTGACCGTGGCTTTCACATGGAATGCTGTGATCCTCCTCTTACCAGGATGCCAAAAGGTGAGGGCTTTGTGGTCAAAAGGATAATTTAAGATGGTGTTGGAAGAGATCAGTGGGCAGGCAGTGCTTCCACTTATTTGGTCCTCTTTTAGCTACATTTAGCTCATTTTTGTGTGGAATTACCTTTCAGGTATTAGAAACCAAAGAAGGGTCAGGTTTTTTCACTATCTCCTGTTTCCTGTACATTACTCTCTGTGAAGGGTTTTGAAAAAAAAAAAATTCTTGAGGTTTGAAGGAATAGAAGTGATCCCTACAGATTAAGATGATCAGCTTTCATTTGCATGAATAGCCTTGTACAAAATAAAGAAATGGTGTTTTTGAAGTGATATCCATTTGGACAGTAGAATATTCTGGACAAATTAATTTCTCTTTCCAATCAGAAAGCAGATTATCTATGGAAGATTCTTCCCTGGCAGTTAGAAGAAAACTTCCATATATAAGATAGTTGAAAGTAGTATAGTCATAAGCAGATAATGGGATAATTAACCATTAAATTATGGTTTTGTGATTATGTACTGCCAATTAAGGAGACTTCCTTTGTGTTTGGAACTGTTTGGGGCTGGGGAATATTAACAGGACTTGAGTTTAGATTGTTGAAGCATACACACAATTGTTGTTACACGTGTGTGTTATAATCAGTGCCTTTGGTACTGTTCCTGCCCTTATCTCAGAAGGCCTGTGGAGTGTATTTCTCCTTTTTGTCCTGTGTAGATGTCTCCTGCATTTGGTGATGGGCATTTGTGTCTTACAGGTATGTGGATATGTCAAATATGTCGGCCACGGAAAAAAGGAAGAAAACTTTTACAGAAGAAGGCAGCACAGATAAAAAGGCGCTATGCTAACCCAATAGGACGTCCCAAAAACAGGTTAAAGAATCAAAATACAACGTAAGTCTCTACAAGGAAGAGTAAGATATGGAGTTCTGTAGGACAGGGGGTATTTCTAAAGTCTCCAGTTTACTTTGTGAGAAGTTTGCTTTTACAGTTAGGAGCTGTTCATGACAGATTTTCTGAAAAGGGCTGTGAAAGACTAGAAGTAACCTTGGTGCTTCTTTTGGCCAAGATTTTTTACTCTGTGTAATAATTTACTATTTATTTTTTAATTACTCCTTTCCTTTTCTCATTTTTCAGATCAAAAGGTCCCTTCAGCAAAGTTCGCACAGGTCCCGGTCGGGGTCGGAAGCGTAAAATGGCTCTGTCCAGCCAGGCAGCATCAGCAGAAGGAGGGTACCTGGAGCAGCCTGATGTCTTGGACTTCTGCAGAGATGGCAGCAACACCTTGAAATTTAACAAGAAAACCAAAGGGCTTATAGATGGCCTTACTAAATTCTTCACTCCCTCCCCTGACGGACGAAAAGCTCGAGGAGAAGTGGTAGATTATTCTCAGCAGTATAGGATCAGGAAAAAGGGTACCAGGAAATCTAGCACTTCAGAATGGCCCACAGGTAAAGATTTTTCACCCTGCCAATGTAAGTATCCTGTATACCAAGCAAATGTTCAAAGGCTAGGATGTTAAAGTGACGTGGAATTGGTAGAGGCTGGAAGTTAACACTGGAATGCACTTATCTTTGGTGCATTGGTGTAGAATAAGAGCTGGAAAAAGGAAGTGATCCTAGAGACTTTGGAAGTGATCCTAGAGACTTTAACCTCTTTATATATGATGGCAAGGTGTGATGAGGGGTTAAATGGTTACAGTGAGGTAGAATGCCCATTGGTAAGGAGGCATTTGCAGACAGCCTAGGAAATGGGCTAAATAATGTCACATTTGAAAGAAATCACATAGGCAGTGGTTCATGAAAATGAAAAGCAGCAAGGTAGAAGTATGGAATGGAAAATAGATAACTAAAACCAGTCCAACAGACCCAGGAGTTTCCAATCTATGGTTGCATGCAAATGTTTCTTAATTTTCTCAGCCATAGAGGAGCCTGTTTGTGTGGCTTGGCATCTTCTTGCTGAAAACTAGCCCTTCCCTTTGGAAGGCAGTTCTGCTTTCCTTGGGTTTTTTGCCTTTGGAAGTGAGGTGAAGTGTCCAGAGGGTTTTGTTGGGCTTTTTGTTTAGGTCTGTTTGTTTGGTTTTGTTGAAGGGATGTTTCTAAGGTGACAAAAGTAGGTGTCCTGGTTTTGGTTTTCCAGATCTGGTGTTTAAGTAGTTGTGATCCTAGTTTGTGAAAAACAGGCTTAGTGGTAAGCCATTTATGCCTTCATGGTGCTATGAATGTCTAGGTGGCAACATTTGGACCTGCTTAAATACAGGACAAGACTACTTAAATGGTCCCAAATCTAGAACCTGTTCTTCCTTTGTGGTCCCAAATCTGAATAGAAAATCCCATCAAAAAACCTGGCACAGTGTGTGAATACAGCCAGATGTTGTTTGTCACTGCAATAAAAGCAAATACTTTTTTGTAAATGTAGATGAAGACAATTTTCTCTCTCATTTACAGACAATCAGGATGGCTGGGATGGAAAACAAGAAAGTGAGGAGCGTTTTTTTGGAAGCCAGGATGTCTTAAATGAAAAAGACATGGAATTGTTTCGAGATATTCAGGAACAAGCATTGCAGGTAAAGTTAAATTTTCAGTGTCTGGCAGTAAGTACCAAATGTGTAAAAGAAATTTAAACAAATCTAAAACCATCATCCCAACAAAATAACAAGAAATACAGACTTCAGATGAGTCAGTCTGTCCCAAAAGCTAAAGTGCTTGATTTCTGCTACTTGAGAGTAGTGGAGAGCTGACCTTGTGTGATGTTAAATTCTTTCATATTCTAGTTTTTAACCTCAGGAGCATTTTAGGTTTCTGTTCTTCACTATTGAAATAGCAAGAAAGAAAATTACAACGAGACTCAAAAAATATTGTACTGAACTTTGCTTTCTGCTAATTTGTATTTAAAACTATTACATGCAACAGCATGAATGGTAGTGGAGATACATGGTATGATAATGTTTATTAATTCTTTCTTTTTGTGAATCACCTGGTTGCATGAAATGTGACTGGTACTGATTTTTAGTATCAGAAAGCAACATCTGCATCTTCCTAATTACCAGTGAGTTCAAGCAGGATGGACTGTGTAGATAAAAATGTTATAATTTATTTAATCTTAAAAGTCCTTCACTTGGAAATTCATGAAAACTTGTTTTTTTTTTTTCCCCTTGCATAGAAAGTAGGGGTGACTGGGCCTCCTGATCCACAAGTCCGCTGCCCTTCTGTCATAGAATTTGGCAAATATGAAATCCAGACCTGGTACTCCTCCCCATATCCACAGGAATACTCAAGGTAAGACTTTTTCCTAGGATTTTGATATATTTCTTCTGGCATAACTTAATAATGTAAATGTAATTATGCAGGACATTAAGGGCATTTTTAAAAATATGTATTTGTTACAGAATAATTGTCATGACTTTGTCTATGGTAAAGTGGTTTTGCCCTCATTAGCACACACACAAGGTGAGTGTGCATTGGGTTTGTTTTCATCAAGCTCTCTATAGGCAGGAGTGAGGAAATTTATACAAAAATCTCTGTTTTCAGGCTCTGTTCTTTCTTTGCTTACAGGCTACCGAAGTTGTACCTTTGTGAATTCTGTCTAAAATATATGAAAAGCAGAACTATTCTCCAACAGCATATGAAAAAGTGTGGCTGGTTTCATCCTCCAGCCAATGAAATTTACAGAAAAAATAATATATCAGTCTTTGAGGTAAGTTAGAAAATGAAGCTGCACGCTCTCATCTATAAAATAGGGTCCTCAGCACCTAAGCATGTGATAAATTTTTCATAGTCCTAAACATCTTCATTCTTGAAACACTGAGTTTCCAGGAGTGAAGAACAACGAGCAAGCAGCCAGTAGGAGCTGACCTTGTGTATAGATTATTCATCTGTAAACCACAGAAGACTCACTTTGTAAAAATCTGGGGTTTTTATTTGACAAAAATTAATTTTAAATTGTCTGTTAAGCTATTGAATGTAACAATGGCTTGGTCAGAGCCTCTGTTCTGTGGAAGTTTAAAATCCTTTGAGATGCTGCCTGTGACAGAGAAGCCTTCTCTCATGTTAAGACATTTCAAAGGTACAGGGACCCTTGGGTGCAGCCTGTCCTTGCCTAACAGGACATGGAGTGACAGAACTTTTCCTGTCTCTAAGGTTGATGGCAATGTCAGCACTATCTACTGCCAGAATTTGTGCTTGTTAGCTAAGCTCTTCTTGGATCACAAGACTCTCTACTACGATGTGGAGCCATTTCTCTTCTATGTGCTGACACAGAATGATGTTAAGGGCTGTCACCTTGTTGGCTACTTTTCCAAGGTAAGTATTTGGGTAGGAATTGTTTGGTATGATGAGCAGTGCTGCTTTGGATTCTTTAAATTGTTGTAATTTAGGCTCTTGCCTAAACTACATTTATATAATAATTTTTTAAATATGTATTACATTATATGTATATTACAACATATAAAAATTATATTTATATATTAAATTACAACATATATACATTACATGTATGTTACAACATATATAAATTACAGTTATATAATAAATTACAACATATATACATTACATTTTATATATATATATATTACAATATATACAATATATATATAAATTACATTTATATAATAAATTATGTAATACACATATAGACATCTGTTGCAACCAGGTTTTATTTATTTTACATCCAGAGACCACCAGTTAGTAAACCCAAATTTCCTGTAATATTGAATAGGATGAATAGGATATACTTGCTAAGGAACTTGTACTGCAGCTTAGTGGTTAAAAAAACTTTTCAAATTACTTCCTGCTCTTGGTGGAGATTGGGTAGTACTGTTTGTGAGATAGAACTGCTTGGTAATTGTGTTTATCTCACCCGTTGTTCTGTATATACATTGTTTTCCAAACAAGTTTGGCAACTTTGCACCTGATTTTAAGCCTTTTTTTGTTTTGTTTTTTGAGGTAACAGAGCCGAGATTTCAGATGAAACTTTTCTTAAGATTTTTATCCTTAATTATTTCGATTATTTTTAAATAGTTTCATTTGAAGCTTTTTATTTTACTATTCAGAACAGCAGATTTGAGACTGGATTTTGGTATGTTATGCTTGTAACATTTAAAGAATCACTGGAATATTGCAGTCTTTTGCAATGAGTTTAGCTGCCTTCAGATTTATTCTTAGAATTTACCTTCTCTGCAGCCCATGTTCTTTACTGTATACTATCTAAGCAAAAGGTTAGGTCAAGTTTTCATTCATTCTGCTTTTCCTATCTGAAATACTGGTAGAGTTTTAATGTTGTCTCTTTGAATCCTTTCCTTGGCTTTATGGTTCCTAAGAAACTTGGGCTATGACTTCCTATCTCACTTTTTGCTGTAGAACTACTCAGACACTTTAACAGAGCAACTTACACTATTTCTCACTGATCTGTTTTTTCAATATGATGCTTTTTTTTCCAACAGGAAAAACACTGCCAGCAGAAGTACAATGTTTCCTGTATAATGATTCTTCCACAATACCAGCGTAAGGGCTATGGCAGGTTCCTAATTGACTTCAGTAAGGAACTTTTTCTTTTCTTTTTTTTAGTCTGTAAAATATAACCTCTTGGCCTTTTATTGAACCTGTGCAATGTATCACAGTCTTAAATTAATGATGTCTCTGCAAATAAAGCTTGATACTCTCCAGTGTGGTCATGAAGTTTAACAGTAGAGAATTTTCAAGAAAATTATTATTCATGTTAGTTTTAAGAGTGTGTTTTTCCTCTGTCATTTCCAAAATTGCTCTTGCAGTTGTGCTTTTGGCTTGGTGTAATTTTTAGGTAGGCACCTGCTGCCATCTCGTGGCATTACCTGTGGTCAGTGTCTGATGGCAGCAGAAATATTCAGTGATATTCAGAAATAGCAGTGGTGTTCAGAAATACCACACTCGATCACTGAATAACAGGAGTTTAAACAAGCAAACAAAAATTTGGCCCGACAACTCAAAGTATCCTTCAGAGCTGTCATCTACATCTTGTGGGCAGCACTAAGTTATTGTATGAGGCCTTTGTAGAAGACAGGGTGCAAACAGAAGCTAATATTTTGAAACGTTTTTCTTGTGTGTCTTTAGGTTATTTGCTTTCAAAGCGTGAGGGTCAAGCAGGGTCACCAGAGAAGCCCCTGTCAGACCTGGGGCGCCTGTCATACATGGCTTACTGGAAAAGTGTCATTTTGGAGTGCCTTTATCATCAACGTGACAAGCAATTAAGCATCAAGAAATTGAGTAAGCTGACTGGAATCTGCCCTCAAGATATCACTTCCACTCTGCATCACCTCCGAATGCTCGACTTCCGTAGTGATCAGTGAGTACAGGAGTCCCATTGTAATCCCAAATTCCTTCTGATGCATTTCATTGAAATTTAATGGTGTTTGAAGACAAGTCACATCCAATAAACTTGATTTTACTAAAGACTTCAGTGTCCAGATACTGAGACTGTGTTACTCATATGCAATGCAAGGATTGTTCAGTGCCAGAGCTGGCTCAGATGTCCAGCTGTGTAGCACTGCAGATGTGGAATTTTGAGTCATTTGCTGCTGTGAGAGAGAACAAGTTGGTTTCTTGGTTATGTTTTCTTGGGATCCCTCAGCCAAATCTATCTAATACACTCACAGATATAGCAAAGAACAGCAACTTCCCTTCTCTAGAGGCAGATCTGTTCCTTATTTTCAATCAATGAGCAGACAGTTGTTTCCCTCCTTTTCTCTGTGTCTCAGAAATGCCATAAACTCTGTGGATTGACATGGAATGCTTGAAGAGTGGGACAGACCACTGGGAGAGATGAAGGGTGTTGGTATAGAATAGAGGTAGTCTGCTTGCTCAGCTGGCTAGTCAGGTATAATACTGGGAATTGGTTTTGTTTCACACCACAGCAGTTTGGTGAGTGGGGTTGTATTCTGTTGTGTTTGTGTTAAAGTTGAAACTTACTTGGAAAACTTGAGAATAGTTGAATATCCTCATCTCACAGTATACCTTTAACTGGTGATACTTCTCTCAGACCCTTAAACAAAATGCACTGTGGTAGTGGCACTGCAACTTATTTTGAGCAGTCCTTTTATTTCTCTTCAGTAGCTTTCACCTTATATTGGCTATTCCCCAAACGGTATACCCCTTGTCCATAATAAAAATGATCCTCTGCAGCTGAATGTTACCCATGGAAGGATAATGGCTTTACCATTAAAAAGAAGTGGAAAGAATTTTAACCTTCCCTCAGTTTTGAGGTACTTTATCTGCTGGTCAGATGGTACTGCAAATTGTATTATTTTAATGAGTTTCTGTTCTCTCTGAAGTTACTTGTGGCAGCACTGATGGAGAGTAATATATTTTCTGTAATATATCTGTTTCACATGGCAACATGTAGAGTATGTCAGCTGTTACTGATGAGAGTATTATTGCTGTTCAGGTTTGTGATCATTCGTCGAGAGAAGCTCATCCAGGAGCACATGGCAAAGCTCAGGACTAACGTCCGGCCCATCGACGTGGATGCAGAATGTCTGCGTTGGACTCCTGTTATAGTCTCCAACTCAGTTGTCTCTGAAGATGAAGAAGAGGAAACAGAGGATGGGGAAAATGAAGAGCAACAAAAGCCGAAGGAAAAGGATCCAGAGACCAATGTAAGAGTGAATCTCTTATTTCTATCTGGCATGTAGTTTAGTCTTAATGCTTAGTGCTAACAAAATTTCAAATGTGAAGCTTGCACATTTGTCATAATCATAAAAAGCAGTGCAGTCATGGTTAGTTTATGTATCTTTATGGTTTCACATTAGAAAATAAAACTTGAGAAAACATCAAGGCACAGTCTAGAGAACAGTCCTTGAAGGGGTTGCACTCTTGCATCAGGTGGTGAGCACTGAGTAGAATACTGAGGCAAATTATCTGCTGTTACTGTATTTACATTAAAATAATAGTGCACTTAATGGAAAAATAGCTCCAAGTTTTTCTCACTTTTTTCTTGAAAATTGCACAAATACTGTGTTTGAATGTAGCAAGGGGATGTCAGCATTCTGGCACACCATTGAATGGCTGACTGAAGTGACTTGTTGGGAAGCTGTGTGAGGTGTATTACCACCTCTGAGGAAAGGAATAGCACACAGCACTACATGAATCTCTTAAAGGTCAAATCTTTTTTTTAATCCCAGATTTTTAAAAGTCACTTCTATTAAAATTCTTCTGACTTTTTGCTCAAATGCTTTTGTGGAATCAAATTCAGGATAGACAATTTATGCTGAAATAGGAAGTGTAAAATCTATTTGTTTTTCTTTAAATCAGATGGTAAAATCCGTGTCGTGGGAGAAGAAAGAGCAAGAGCCTTACTCACCAACAGAGAGTGAAAAAAAGCCAGACATTGTTGCTCCAGCCAATTCTGCACGACCAAACAAGCACATTTTTTCCCTGGATAGTCTTCCTGCAAACAGTCAGCCATCACGAAGAGGTCGATGGAACCGCAAGAGCAAAAAACTTCATGAGCCTTTTTGTGAGAAGGAGCCAGCATTGCCCATGGAGGAAAAAACAGCAGTTCCCAGTGGACGATGCAGTGAATGTGAGGAAAAATCAGCAGCCTCACGAGGCCGGTGCAGTGACTGTGAGGAGAAGTCAGTGGCCTTGCAAGGGAGATGCGGTGAATGTGAGGAGAAATCTCCAGCCTCGAGAGGCCGCTATGCTGAAGATGATGAAAAATCTGCAGCTTCCCAGGGACAGTATGGCAAAGGTGAAAAATCTGCAATTCCCCGTCGGCAGCACAGTGAAGGTATGGAAAGGTGGAGGGGGCAGTTGAAAAAGAACACAGAGCCACTGAAATGCAGATTCCCAGAGGACTGTGACAGATTACCCCGGCGCTACAGTGACACCGACAGGGCACTTCTGAGGTGTTTTAGTGAGAGCAGTGAGGAGGAAGATGATGAGCCTGTGAGTCCTCGATCAAGCTCTCCACCTGTTCTCACCAAGCCAACATTGAAACGAAAGGTGTGTGCCTTATTTCTTGTTCTTTTAGTTCTGTCACTAAATGTTGGGGCTTTCTGAAGGAGGTCTGTATTAAGTGTACAGGGAGCACATGTTCAGTGTTCCAGAGCTCTCTCTGCAGGGTGCTTCCTGCTGACTTTTTCTAGTGGTGGTTTTTGGTGAATCAGAGATAGGAGTTTGAGGGTTTTTTAATTTTAGCTTCAATCTTGTGCTTTTGATTTTTTTTCTGACTTAGTTATTGAAGTTTTTCTCAGCCATGCAAAAATAGATACAGTCCTACTTATGAAAGAAGCTTGCAAAACACAAATGCTCTCTAAACAACTTAAATTAGTGTGTAAAGTCTTTGAAATTATTTACCATGGAGATGTGAATTCTATCAATGTCTCTGCTTTCTTCATGGGATGCTACACTAAAAAGTTCCCTACTGCATCATTTTTGCACCTTATTCTAAACTATTCACATCTGTGTTGTGGTGTGTTTGAAGTTCCAGCTGTTAGGGATGTACTGTTAGCTTCAGCTGTTTCATTTCTAACTAGTGGCAGGTGCCAGACAGTATTTCTAGTGAATTCTGGATTCTAGAAAGGAGCTTTCTGCTGTTCATGTTTTATATTTATCTAGTGTTTCCTTCCTGCTGCACATGATAAAATATCTTCTCTTTTCCCACCTGGCACTTTCAGAAACCAATTCTGCATCGGAAGAGGCGAGTCCGCAAGCGCAAGCACCACAACAGCAGCGTTGTCACTGAAACCATCTCAGAAACCACTGAAGTGCTGGATGAACCATTTGAGGACTCAGACTCTGAACGACCAATGCCTCAGTTAGAGCCTACATTTGAGATTGAGGAGGAGGAAGAGGAGGAGGAGGAGGATGAAGAGGAGGAGAGTGAACTTTCGTCCAGTGGATACTTCCAGCACTTAGCCCAGCCAGACACACTCAGGCACAGACCCTCTTCCAAGAGGAAGTCCAGAGATGAGGAGGAGTCTGATGACAATAATGGTATGTATGGGGCTACACTAGTGAAAGGTTGATAGATTGTGTTGGATGAAAACAGCTCTTGACAGACCCAGCTGCTTTCTTTGGCTTGGAACTTCCAGCTGAAATGTAGCTTAGGCAGAAATTGCAAGTCAGACTAGCCTCAGACATTGCCTAGTTTTATGAAAACGTGGTGCATACATTTAACTTTCTTATTGGCAGTGACCTGATCCCAGGCTATCCTTTTGATTCAGCTTTCCTAATGGAATTGGGATCTGTGATTGTGGAAAAACCTATGCAGCAGAGTCACTTACAGAAATAAAACGGAAATGAACTGGCAAGCCCCCAGTTTTCCATAACAAAGGGAAATATTAAATTGTCTCTTCTGACGTCCTCTTCTTCATCACATTGCATGTTCACCCTCTCAGCTTCTCATATCTCCTTGAAGTTCTCTGGACCTTCATAAAACAAAATAATTTGGTTGTGACTGGTTGCTTAGAGTCCACTGACAATTCAGAAGACTTATCTGTCATTCAGATACTCCATTAGCAATCTTCTTTATGGCTATTAGATGTCCTGTTGTTTTGATGGGCTACACAGTGCAAAGCAGTCAGAAAAATAAAATTAACAACTGTATCCAAAATAAATCTGGTGCCATTATCCCACAAGAAAAAATTGTTGCTTCATTAATTGAGGACTTTCAATTAGGCTGTAGTCACCAGAGAAGGATTTCTCTTTCAAAGTACTTTAATACTAAAAGCATTAATACAATAATCTAAATGGAAACATGCTTTTATTGCAACTTCCTGTGTTCCTGTATGCTGCAACATGTTCATTTGTGAACATATTTTATAAATAAAATTTGTCTTTTCAGGACTTTATTATATAGCTTAGAGCTTAATTTGAATTGTGTATTAAAAGCTCAGAGCTTCGAACATGGGAAACCTTTAAAACATTGATGTTCTTAGAAAATGTAATGTGCAACGTGCTGCTGATGAGCAGACCTTGATCCTTCTAAACTAATATTTCTAAGCTAATAAATAAATTCTAATACATTTCTAAGCTAATATTGAGGTTGATAAACATGTTGTGCATGCTTGGGAAGGCTTCCATGAATGCTTAGGTCAAACAAAAACGTTTGAACACTGTCTTTCAATTTGTATTTTCAGGTAACCCACCCTTGAAACCCTTATCTATGCTGAGGAATAGCGAAGCAAAAGATTCTTCACTTGAGCCAGATACTTCCACACCTATGAAAAAGAAGAAGGGATGGCCAAAAGGGAAAAGCCGAAAACCAGTCCACTGGAAGAAAAGACCTGGTCGAAAACCAGGATTTAAACTGAACCGGGAAGAGGTGCCACTGGCAGTTCAGGATGAAGCAGTGGATGAAGTGGTGGCTAATTCAAAACCAGGGCGTAAGGCCAAAATTTCTGACAAAGAAGAATGTGTTGAGCAGAAAGAGCTGCCTCTCACTGAGGAAAGGAAAGAGGAAGATGTGAATATGGAAGCAGAAGAGGTAGGAGAGGGAGAAGAGGAAGATATAGCCAGCAGTGAAGTAAGAGCAGTTTCTCCTGTGGACAGCAACAGCAGTCCAGTGCCAGAAGTAAAAGAACCTGAGATAGAAGAGGAGGTAGAGGAGAAGCCACGGATTTTGGAAGAGCAGAGGCAATCAGAAGAAGAGCAGCAAGAATTAGATGAACCTGAACATGACCATGAGGAAGAAGAGGAAGTTGCAGTAGTGACAAATCAAAACGAAGATCATGATGCTGATGATGAAGATGATGGTCATGCAGAGTCTTTGAAGAAAAAGGAATTGGAGGAACAGCCTGTTAAAGAAGGGGTGAAGGAGGAGCCTCAGGTGCAAGAATGTTTTTTAGAAACAAGCATACCAAGCAGTAGAGAAGATGCAAAAGAAAAAGATGAAGCAGAGGCAGATTCTGAGGAAGAGCAGGCTTCCAATGAGACATCAGTGGGCTCAGAGCACGTCCCTGGGTCTGAAGATGATCACGAGGAAGAGCAAAGTAATAAAGAGGGGTTAATTGAATTAAAGGAAGAGGAGGAGATTCCTCATAGTGAACTAGATCTTGAAACTGTTCAAGCAGTCCAGTCCTTGACACAGGAGGAAAGCAATGAGCACGATGTAGCTTACCAGGACTGTGAAGAAACTCTTGCAGCTTGTCAGACTTTGCAGAGTTACACCCAGACTGAGGAGGACCCTCAGATATCAATGGTTGAAGATTGCCAGGCCTCAGAACACAACAGTCCAATATCCTCTGTTCAGTCCCATCCCAGCCAGTCTGTGCGTTCTGTCAGCAGCCCAAACGTGCCTGCTCTGGAGAGCAGCTACACACAGATCAGTCCTGAGCAAGGATCCCTGTCAGCACCCTCTATGCAGAACATGGAGACCAGCCCCATGATGGATGTGCCTTCAGTATCGGACCACTCTCAGCAGGTGGTGGATAGTGGCTTCAGTGACCTTGGCAGCATTGAGAGCACTACAGAGAATTATGAAAACCCCAGCAGCTATGACTCCACTATGGGAGGCAGCATTTGTGGAAATAACTCTTCCCAGAGCAGCTGTTCCTACGGAGGACTGTCTTCTTCTAGCAGCCTCACTCAGAACAGTTGTGTTGTCACTCAGCAAATGGCAAACATTGGCAGCAGTTGCAGCATGATGCAGCAAAACAGTGTCCAGCCTGCAGCAAACTGTAACATCAAGTCACCTCAGAGCTGTGTAGTAGAAAGGCCCCCAAGTAACCAGCAACCAACAACACAGCCACAACAGCAGCAGCCTCAGTCCCAGCAGCCACAGCCCCCACCTCCACCCCAGCAGCAACCTCCATTATCTCAGTGTAGCATGAACAACAGCTTCACCCCAGCACCTATGATCATGGAAATACCTGAATCGGGCAGCACTGGTAACATAAGTATCTACGAGAGGATTCCAGGGGATTTTGGTGCTGGCAGCTATTCACAACCATCAGCCACGTTCAGTTTAGCCAAGTTGCAGCAGCTGACAAACACCATTATGGACCCTCATGCCATGCCTTATAGCCATTCTCCTGCTGTGACTTCCTATGCAACCAGCGTTTCTCTCTCCAACACAGGGCTGGCTCAGCTGGCTCCCTCTCACCCCCTGGCTGGCACCCCACAAGCACAAGCCACTATGACACCCCCACCAAACCTGGCCTCCACCACCATGAACCTCACATCTCCTCTGCTTCAGTGCAACATGTCTGCTACCAACATTGGGATTCCCCACACGCAGAGGCTGCAGGGGCAGATGCCGGTCAAGGGCCACATCTCCATCCGCTCCAAATCCGCGCCCCTGCCCTCGGCCAGCGCCCACCAGCAGCAGCTCTACGGCCGCAGCCCCCCGGCCGTGGCCATGCAGGCTGGCCCAAGGACCTTGGCAGTGCAGAGGGGCATGAACATGGGAGTCAACCTGATGCCAACCACCCCCTACAACGTCAACTCCATGAATATGAACACCCTGAACGCCATGAACAGCTACAGGATGACGCAGCCCATGATGAACAGCAGTTACCATAGCAACCCTGCCTACATGAATCAGACAGCACAGTATCCTATGCAGATGCAGATGGGAATGATGGGGAGCCAGGCCTATACCCAGCAGCCTATGCAGCCAAATCCTCATGGAAACATGATGTACACTGGCCCCTCCCATCACAGCTACATGAACGCTGCTGGGGTGCCCAAGCAGTCTCTTAATGGACCATACATGAGAAGATGAGCAAGATCCAACTTGCATCCTAAAAAACTGAAATAAATATAAATAAAGGAACCTTTTATACTGACGAACCAGAGAAAATGGACCTTTTTCCAGTTAAAATATTGCTGTAGATTTAGAGGGATTTTCTTTGGTTTATTTTATTTTTTAGGAAGCCTGGTCTTTATTTTTTTGATTTTTGTTTGTTTGTTTGTTTTTCTTTTCTTCACAATTGTCAAACATTTTACAGCTAAAATCACTTACAGATGTTTTTTAGAGGGGAAACATGCACAAAATCTTCTCATAATTTAAAAAGAGCCTTACTTTGCTGACAAAGTGGACAGACTATGTGTAACGTGAAATCATCTTCCTAAATTTTTTTTCAATATATGTCCTTTTCCCTCCCCTGTGCCCCTCTGTATGCAGTTTCAAGTGCTGCAGCCATGTAAAATGTTTGACATCTCAAAGAATAACAACCCTTCCCTCTAAACCCCACCTAACATTTCCTACTTCTAGCAGGAGGCACTTATTGGGAGATTTGGAAGGGGACACAGAGGATAAATGAAAATCTTTATTTCTGAAAGTCAGGAAAAATCTCTAATTTTCCTTGGCTCCCTCACCCTCAGTAAAATTTGGAGTTAGGTGTAAACAATAAACCATTCACATTGGTGTTTTTGTAGATGAGTTAATTGAAATTGTATGTTTAATGCTGAAAATATAATGTAACTTTAAAACGATCCCGTTCACCACCCAGACATGCACGTGAGCACACATGTGCATGCATGCACACACGTTCTGTCACTGAACTGCTGGAAGCATCTCAAGAGAGAGCTTGTTCTGCATCCCTTTGGCAGTGGTGAAGAGGACAGGGTGGGTGAAGGTCTGTTAGGACGAGGAAATGGTTCCAGGCTCTTGTGGTGACCTGCGAGTCAGGCACAGCTCCGAGCTCCCAGGGCATACCTGGAAATGCTGAGGGTTTTGCTTCCGAGCCTTTTGAGTCAGACTAAGCTCAGAGCAGCTGTTTCCAGTTAATCTGTTTCCAGTTAATCTGTTCCCAGTTCATCTCTGGGCTTGGGAAGTGCTGCAAGAAGAAGAAGAAGTGTGCATTTGGTGGCTGGGATGAGAACCCTGCGGTGCCCTCGGCGCTCTCCCACTCCTGCCTGGGGTGGGAAGTTGCTGAGTGTGCCCCTTCCTGGGGGTCAGCGATGTTTGTCCTGATTCTCTTGCTCTGTTTGATACCCATTTTGTAGAAATAGCCACACATTTGATCTGGTGTGGGCAAAGAAGGGAATCAGCCTCTTTTACAGCAGTGAAACCGTCCCAACACCAGAGCAGGATCCAGGAGGCAGGATTTTGCTGTTTCTTACTTCAAAATCCAACTTACAGTAATTTTGGCTACACTGCTGGCATGTCACCCGATACAAAAAGGGACAACCCTTTAATGTAAAGTTCTTTTTTTTTATTGTATGTGAAGTAGAAATGCAGACACATTAATAAGACTAATTCCTTTTGTTTTTAAACCAAAAGAATCTAAAAGTTGGGGTTTCTTCAGATGCACTAAAATGGACTTTTCCTCCAGTAACTGCTAACCACAAAAGGCAGAATTCAAAGGACTTCCACTTTTTATTTGTTTAGTTTTGAGCATGTACAAGGCTGTGTAGGACCCCATTTCTCTGTATATACTATTCCAGTTCCAAATAACCCGTGTAGAAAGCGCACTGTGCTGCCCTCTCTTCTTAGATCTTCAGCTGTGTCGCTGCTTCCTGGGGGTGGGGGTGGGTCTGAGACAGGAGGAGAAGCTGTTGAAACGAGGGCCATGAATTTAGTTTGTTTGCCTTTTATGTTTGGTTTGGTTTTTGTATGGGTTTTTTTATCAATTGGGCAGCTCCCTTTTCCACAAACCTTTGTGACTGTAGAACTATTGTAGAAAAAAAAAAAAAAAGTTCTTTTCTATATATAAAAAGAAATTATCCAACGCAGTAATATTGGTACCTACCATTTTTTCACTTCTGTTTAAAAAAAAATGTATTTTTAGCAAGATAACTTGGGTAATCTTCTAAAAGAAATTAAAAAAAACTCACTGTTAGTGACTTCGATGCCTTTTAAAAATAAGAGCTTTTTCATTTCATTCCATCTTTAAAATTTTTTATCTTTGTTGTAGAATATTAAAAACTATTTTAAGAAAGATAAAATTCTCTTTAAAGAGATCTCTAGAGTGTGTGAATAGGAGCTCCAGATGCCTCTAAAAGCCGCATGTACAAATGAAGCTGAGTCTATTCCTGTCTGTTTATATTTGCTTTTCCTGTTTTGTAACCTCTTTGTACTTTGTTCATGGTGACTTGTAAGCTAAGGGGAAGGGGGTGCCTAGATGCCTTTGTAATTCTCCATGTCATACGCTCCTGGCTGGATGGTCTCCCTTCCTCTCCTTGTATGTAATATCACTTTTTTTTCCCCTTTCTAGCAAGTACTTTCAAAAGAACTCTGTACATTTTAACATAAAAAAAATAAATTATGTTGAGCCATTTTGGATGTCAGTTGTGCGTGTAAATTTTTTTTTCTTCCACGTGAGTGGGGAATGGTGTCCCTGGTGCTTGGTCCTGGGTGTGATTCCCTGTGGGCCTTTGCACCTGAAAATTCACTTAGCAGATCTCTTTTCATATTCATTTTTATCTAGAATTTCTAGTTGGAGAAGAATTAAGACGAACAAATTTGAAGCTTTTCCAGAAATCACCACTTCAAACTTCTCTCTGCCGAGGCTGGATAAAACCAAGCGTGGTCCCGGTTTTTGGCAGCTCCAGTTTGTCATTTTGAGTTGCACCCTTTAAAACCTGCGGTGTGTGTTTGGCATTCCTCCATCCTTCAGCTCTCTCTCACCTGGAGGGGAAGGAGGAGGAGGAGGAGAGATTTCATCCGGCAGATTTGGGGCACAGAGAGCTCAGGGCTCTGACAACGCTAGAGGGAAGCACAGCTCCGCAGAGAAACCTCTCAAAGAAACCTCAAAACCTCTAAAGTTCCTCTGCCTCGCCCTCCTCTGGCCCAAGGGCTGGCTCATAAAAAGAATCAGTGGCCACAAGAACGTTCTGAAGGCCTTTCCATGTTGCATGTATCATTTATGAGCTTGCTAAATAGAATAGAATAGAATAGAATATGTAATATTATAATATGTATGATATAATAATGTAATACAATATATAATATATACTATAATGTACTATAGTGGAATAGAATAGAATATGTGCAGTAATAATATGTATAATATAATGTAATACAATATANTATAATACAATATATACTGTAATATATATGGTAATATATAACATAACATAATATAATATAATAATATATAATAATATATAATAATATATATATTGAGGCAAGCTACCAAGCCCTAGAGTTGACTGACAAAGGCTTCACCCAATCAGGTCTCTCATAAAGCTACAAGCATTTCAAATCCAAATCTTAGTCCAAATCCCAAAGGAGCATGAAAAAAAAGACCAATGAGAATCTCCAGACCGAGTCTTTCAAATAAGCCATAAAAGTTCAAAAAGTAAAAACTCTCTGTTGCCACATAAACACCAGAGTGAGTAGTCTTTGTCCTGCAAGAAGGCAAGCTGTTTATAAAAAGCATTATTTGATCAAATAGGCTGAGTCGTTGACTGGTTGTTAATTTTAAAATAACAACAAAAAACCCAGCCTGGGTTTGTGTGGGCTAACGTGATGGCAACCACACCTGGGAGCTGTGAACAAGGTGACCTCGTTTTTAGAATCCTGACCAGCAAACTATCAAATCCTACTAGCAGAGAGTGACTAAACAGGGGAAAGGGGGAGTTGTTGAAGGGGTTTGTGGGTTTGGTTTTTTTATTAGTTTTGATTTTTTTTTGGTTTGGTTGGTTTTTTGTTTGTTTGTTTGTGGGATTTTGTTTTGTTTTGGTTTTTTTGGTTTTTTTTTTTTTTAGTGTGTTTTTCATTTTGTTTTGGTTTTTTTGTTTTGTTTTGTTTTGTGTTTAGAGACTTGCCAAGCCAAAACAGGTTTGAAATCACAGAATCACAGGATGTCCCCCTGTGGGCATGGGCAGAGCTGCTCTGCTCAGCATTGCCAGCTTTGCTCCAGCTCAACCAAAATTCCTTCTCCCAGCCCTCAATGTGCAGGGAAATGTTTGAATCCTACAGCAACAAAAAGTTGTGGTTCTTGAAAGAAACCAAGTGAAAGGAGAATGATCTTAAAGGGTTAGGGCAGCTCTGAAAGCTCATCAGTGAGATAATTCAGAAAAAGCTAAAAAGAACTTAATTAGCTCAGGGAAAGAGCTCCTTGCTGAGGTAAGATCTCTGCAAGTAACAGAGGAATGCAGATTGACAGAGGCAGACCAAGTTTACAGCAGCTGAGGTGAGGCTTGCAGCATCTTTTATCTTCACAGCTTGTCAGCCAGAATAATTTACCTAAAATAGACGCCTGAAGTTGAGCTTGGAATGTAAAATTCTTTTGCTCCGAATAGAGAGAATCTCAGCAACTTCCCCAAACATTGATTTTTCACCTAGAGCAAGGCAAGGCTCCAGGTACAGGCTTCATCTCTTGAATTCAGTACCTTGCAGAGAGAGCCAGGAATTTGTTCCCGTGCTTCCTTTCCTCTGTGTGTCACACTGGCACAGAATGACCTTGTTCATTTTGTGCCAGAATTCTCCTAAGTGTTCCTCTGTCAGTATTTGTTTGCTCCCCCTTGCCAAATGCTTTGCCCTGTGAACTCTAGATAGTGACTGTTGTCACTGTGTCACTATGTTTGGCATTTGTGTCACGTAGTAGAATCCCAGTATGTGACTGAGGTAACGGAGTTATCATAGTAAAAAATCTGTTTTCAAGGAAAAAGTGATAAATAAAATAAAATTATTGAAAATTTTCTACTAATATGTTGGCCAATATATGCACATGGTACCTTTCAGCTACAGGAGGAAGTCTGTTTACTGAAACTCTGTCATGCTCTGTTTCCCCATTTCACTCAATAGGAACAAGCAGCAACAAGATCAATCTGCAGTTCCAGGTACTTCCCAAACAACTTCTCCAAAGAAGATAAAAAATCACTGTTGGACAAAAAAAAAAAAAATTATGTGTTAAGTGAAATGACTAAGTCCATTTCCTACTTCTCCTGTCCTGAGTCCTGAATGGTGAAGACAACGAGGAGGTTTTTTTTGTGCAGCAGATCTCTAGGATCCCTTTTTTACCAACCATACACTGAGAGCACACAGAGCCTTGGTATCAGTCATAGGCCAAAATTTCCTAGCTGAGAACATCCTGAATCCCTGCTCAGGACAATCTTACAGATACCTACCTCCTGTTCACTTGACTTTTAAAGCATGCTGTCAAAATTCAAGACAGATGTTTGAGAAATAGCTACCACTGGTGCCAAGGACATTTCATTTGGTGTGCTGCTTCCCCACACCAGAGAGACAAGCACCAACTCAAATCCTGGCAGCTAGGGAGGCACCAAGACAACTGGAATTTGGTAGGGATGAAATCCCTATTTTGGGGGAAAGGTAAAAGGGTGTCACATAGGAAGAACAGAATTGTGACTGCTCAGATTTCCTGCACCAGGGCTTCAGTCAGTCCCTGAAGGAGGAGCTGTTCTCCAGGGGAGCAGGTTCGAGTTGCTGCGTGCTCCCTTCTCATAAAATCCTCCTGCCGTGTCTGAAGTAGGCAAGGCTGCAGTTACTTTAGGAGTGTCCTTGTCCTCCTTTGCATCGTGTTAGTGAGCGTGCTCTTGAGAGCAAAGCAAATCACAGAAGTTGGTCTGCAGAAAGTGAGCAGAGTATATCCAGCAAGGGGTCAGCAGGTGGTGGCTGAAAGGCTGGGGACAAAGGACAGCACTGAAAGAAAAAAACAACAGTGTCCTTAGAGGCCACTGCAGACACCCTTGGTCATCTCTCTGTCTCTCCAGCTGTGTGACAGGCACTTTGATCTGTTTGGAAACCTGATTTCTGTCCACAAGAACCTTCATCACAGATTCTGCACAGGGCTCAGGATGTCCCAGCAGGAAATGTTGGTGCAGAAGGAAGACAGGAAAGGGGATTGTGATGTTCTAGGGTAGCAGTGTCTGGAAGCTCTGGCAGCTGATGTAGAGCTGCACATAACTGTGTTACAGTCAGGGTCTGGAGAATACAGTATTGCTCTAGGTAAAGTGATAAGGAAAATTAGTTTTAACAGGAAAACATTTCTAGCCCTAGAAAAGCACGAGTATCTCTCTCAGCTGCTCTGGTAAAAGCTATTCATCCACTCAAGTGCACCTTCCTTTTGTGGGGATGGCAGATGATGCTTTTGGTTCATATAATAAAGCTTGTTTCTCTCGTCTTCTGAACCTTGGAGTCTCTCATTCTGTTCCTGGCTCAACAGTGACAAATGGTGACCCCTCATACAACAGTCCCTGTATTCTGAAGTCTGACCCAGCTTAAACCTTGGAACCTGGACTCCAGCAAAGGCTCAGATGCCCTTGCTGGTCACACAGAGAGCCCAGGGTGGCTCCTGGCACTGAGCAGGTGATGCTGTGCTCCCCACTGAAGAGCCCACCCCAAAAACCCCATCCTGGTTTTATCCTGGCCCCCTTACACACTGGTGCTGTGTGCAGGAACCAAAGTCACTCCTGCAGGCCTCACCCCTGGGTTCCAACGTGGGGCTGTTTGTGCTTTTAGCTGCAGGTGAAACGCAGGGCTGTGTGTAGGGAAGGGATGGCTGACGCTCTGGGAGCCTCGCCGAGCTGCCCTCAGAGAGGATTTGAGCTCTGGGGATGCCTGGGTGGGCAGGAGCTGGCAGCTTGGGTTTACTTTGCTGCTGCTGCTGTGTGAAGAGCAGACTGAACCCTTCATTTCTGTCTCCTGCTCACAGCTCAGATCCCTCCCCTCCCCTGCTGCTCACTCGGCGGAGAGATGCGAGGAGGGAAGGATGCTGCTGAGCTGCACTTTGCTCCAGTGCTTGGCACATCCTTTGCAGCACTGGCTGTTTTCTGAGCAGAGATGCTGCCTGCCTGCTGAGGATGCAGCCATTCCCCACTGCTGCCTTTGAAGGAAGATGGAATCCTAACGGAGAGGGTGAGTGAGTGATGCGGCTGCTGCACAGAGACTGCCCGTGAGGAAGAAAATTGGAGAGACTGGAATATGTGCCTGCCTCAGCAGCACTGCAGTGGTGAAGCCCCTGACTGAATCCATGCAGGGTTCTGCTCTTCAGGCATTGCTACAGAGAACTCAGGAGTCGGATGAAATGCATCGGCCTCCTTTTTCACTGCTTCTCTATTGTCATCGTGCATTAATTGCTGGGAGTTATTTTCCTTCCTGTGGCTGACTGCCTGCATCCCTTTTCAGACTGCAGGAGAAACAGTGAGGGAGAGAGCACAACACCAGCCCAGTGTCCTGTCCCACCAGAAGGCTTCTGCAGGATGTGCCAGCGCAGTCAGGGGCTGCTGCAATGGTGCATAGAACCCCTGGAACAGCTGGATTTGGGATTATTCATGGCTTATAAAGTGGTCCCAGACTGCATCTAGCAACTACCTGGAGACATTGGCTGTCCTTTGGGGCTTACTGACTGCTTTCAATTTTCCTCTCATTCCTGCTTTCACACTCATCTGGGTCGGCAGCGTTTGAGCGAGGGGAAGGTGCTCCTTGGCCAGGAATTGGGGGTGCTGCACTGAAAGTGCAGCTGGAGCTCTGGAGGGGACTGCAGTCTGACCAGCCATGGCTCAAGCAGCTAAGCAGCTGAAGAAAATCAAAGATATTGAGGCTCAGGCTCTACAGGAGCAGAAGGAGAAGGAAGAATCCAACCGCAAGCGCAGGAACCGTTCTCGGGACAGGAAGAAAAAGGTCAGTGGGGTTGGGGCAGCAGCCCCAGAGCCAGGGGCCTGGCTGTGACAGCAAATGCTGCTGCTGTCTGGAGGGCCTGGAGGGTGGGACACAATGCCAGAGGGGCAGCCCAGTCCCTGGACAAACCTGTGTGCAGCCAGCACAAGAAACAGTCTGTCAAACAGAGGACAACTTTTGGGAGCAGAAATCTGCTGTTTACCCTGAGAGCTCGTGGGGAGCGGGGGGAGGGAGGGAGCTGGGGTGTAAAAAAGCCTCACTAAGGGTAAGGGAAGTGAGGGGTTTATCAAAGCAGCCTCAGAGACTCCCTGAGCCCAGTAACAGACTTGATCTCTAAGATTAAATTGCTGGTTTCTAGCTTCCTTCAGTTCCCCACAATTGCTTTTTGTGGTCAGAGCTTAGGGAGACCCCCACCCCTTGGCCAGTGAAGGACTAGATTTGATGTCCACTCCATCCCCTGCTTAAGCTGCAGCAGAATATTGAAACCAGGGCATAGCAGGAGCAGACCCCTAACAGAGAAGGCATTTCTGTGGGTTCTGTGGGTTCTGCTGCTCCTGGGGACAGGCTGGAATTGTGCATGGGGCATGGGTCACCCTTCCCTGCTGCCCCCAGGTGAGGGGGATCAGGGTACACAAAGAGGTGTCTCTCCCTTCTGCTGACACCAGCATGCTGGAGCCTGAGCTCTGCCATCTGTTTTGAGCTGTAGCTCCTCTCTGAGAAGTCCCTGGCAGTTTTCCCTTGCTGCCAGGCTCCTGCACGAGTGGGAATGTTGCTGAGATAGCTTTGCTGCCCCTTGAAGACCCCTTTAATCTGAATGTTCTTATCACAGCATGGTCTGAGGGTATGTGTGCTATGCACCAAGGCAGTGAGGAGAGAGGTGAAACCAAGGATAGTGAAGGATGCATCTGACAGGAGATTGTGATACAGGAATTTCTAGGTGGGCTTCTCCTCTGCCTTTTCCCAAAGAGTTGGAGACTTCCAACCCTGTGAGCAGGAGCCTCACAGCAGAGCTCTGCTGCTGGAACATCCTGGGCCCTGAGAGTGCTGAGGAGAGCCTGGCTTTTCTCAAAGCTGGGCCAGGACAGCCTGGAGAGGTCTGTGTCCACAGAGAGTGGCTCATCAGGGGGAGATCAGTGGCCACATCAGGACAGATGTGAGGTCTGCAGCTGGGGAGTGGAACGTGGGGGTCATTCAGCTGCTGGGTCAGATGCCTCCTTCTCCAGTGATAAGGATTGCTCAGTGCTTGCAGGTCCCTGGCTGTTCCCTGCAGGGCTCTTGGACTGAAGCTGATGGAGCAGCTTCCTCTCACATTGCCAGAGGGCTTTAAAGGGGATCTGAAGTGAAGAACCACCACATCAGGACGTTTTTCTACCGGGCCAGCTGTCTCTTGCTAGCCCCTGCCCCAAAGCCTCAGTGTCTCTGGTGCCAGTGTTTTTCCTGTGCAAGTCTCCTTGGGGCCTGCCAGGGTGTGTTGGAATCTCTCCTTCTGTTTTGCTGCAGCAGCTGGGGGGGTTTGATTTGGGCTAGGTCAGTGTTTGTTAGTGAGCCTGCAGGGACTCGTGTCCATGCCAAAGAGGCTTGAATTGGCTGTTGGAATGCCCTGAAACCCCATGTGTGGGGTCAGTGGCTCCTCCTGCTCCTCTGCCAGTGCCTGCCAGCTGTGCCTTGCCCTGTGCAGCCTCTCTGGGGCTCAGCCTGTTCATGCACTTGGTGTTTGCACAGTGCAGGGTGTCAGAGTCTCAGTACCTGGCTGGGCCACCAAGCAGAGCTGCCATGGAAGTCAGCAGAGGCATGATCCAACATCCAGGGAAGTGTTAGCACCACACAAAGCAGGAGATGGCCAGAGGGCAGGAGATCAGGAGAAATTCCTTATCCCATTCCATGTGAGCTGCTGTTATGCCCTCAGTTTAGCCGTTAGCATTTCCTGGAATTTTTTGTGTGGTTTTATGTGTCCTGTGAACTGCACGGTTGTATCCTGCAAGAACCTTGTATTCTGTGATGCTTGGAGGCTCTGAGTTCTGTCATTTAATGCTGTGTTGCCCAAAATCCTCCTCCTTGGACCATGATTATATTTGTTGCTTTCCAGTTTCCATAACAATTTCTTAGGTTTTTTATTAAGTGCACGTAACAATGACCTGATTGACCTTGTGCTGTCCATTTTTGTGTCCTCTGCCTCTTGTTTGTCACTTGGCACGAGGACACTCCAGATGTATAACCTTGTCCCTCCTCCAACATTCCCTGCACCCAAGCTTTGTAACCCAAGATGATGAGAGCTGAGCTTTCATTTGACAGGGGCTGCATCAAGGATTTAAGGAACGGTGCCTTGTCACTCATCCAGAGCCCAGGCACCTCTGCTTTGGGCCACATGGAGCAGCCAGGATGTCCTGAAGTGCTCTGCAGAGTGGCTGGAGGCTGTCTCAATCTTAGGATGACCCCAGAGAGCTTCACCAATCCTGTGTGCTCCCACATTTGGTGCAAGAGCTGAACCCTGATGTGTTTGTGACTTCTGATGGTGCCCTGCAGGCAGGAAGGTGTGACAGGGAGCAAAACAAAGTTTTATTTTTAACAATTAACAGAAGCTCACTGCTGTTAGAGGACGTGCCAAGCATCATCTGAGTTGGCTTCTTGCTGTTCCTGCTGCAGCATCCCAGCTTCAAATCTCTGTGCATTTTCCTTAGATGGGCAGTTTTAGGGGACCAGAGCTGTGCTGTCATTGCTGCAGGGCTGCACGTGGAGTTTCTGACGTGGCCATCAGCACTGACAGGGAAGCAGTGACTGACAGGAGCGATATCTGTGCTTTGGATGCAGCTCTAGTCTCTTTTTTGTGGTTTTGAGAGGCAGTCATAGCCAAGAACACTTCCTTCCCTTCCCTGCAGTTGTGGCAAGGCTGCCTCGGCAGGAAGCCCTCGCTGGGAGGTCACACAGAGCACTTCAAAGGCACAGCCAGGGTCAGTGCCAGCAGCAAAACACATTGGAAAAGTGAAAAAGTGGAAAAGGGGTGCTCTGACACTGTAGATTTTATTATTATTATTATTATTATTATTATTATTATTAT
>VWZP01000493.1:97157-150079 GCA_013396995.1 Dicaeum eximium
CAAGAAACTTGCAGCTGTACCAGGTGCCCCACAATCAATGGCTGGTGGCATTGGAGCCTGACATACTGAGACTGATAAATAAAAGTTAATGATAAAATAATAAAATAAAATAATTAAATCTTAATTTAAAAAATCTTAATAATAAAAAATCTTAATAATAAAAATCTTAATAAAAAATCTTAATAATGAAAAATCTTAATAATAATAAAATCTTAATAATAATATTATAATAAAAGCTTTCTTCTTATTGAAGTGTGCTTATTCTGGTACTAAATTCAGCCAAATATTTAGTCAAGCATAAACTGGGGCAGACTCCTTCGCCTCCCTTTCTACAAAAATGCAGATTCCAGCTGTTCTTCTCAGTGGACATACAGGATTCATGGAGCAGGAGGCTGGAACCTCTGAAATGTCTGTGACAAGAGTGTTTGTGCAGCAAATAGCAACAGGATTTCAGTAAAAGCAGCAATTCTGTCCACAGAACTCATCTAGTGCACGTGTCAGGGCATCCTCAGCCTGTGTGCAGCATAACTGGGGCTACAGTATTAAATCAAATTAAATCAAGCTTCCCTTCAAAAGCTTGAAGGGAAATTCTTGTGGTGATTGCTATCAGTGTTCGAATTATTACTGTGAAAGATGCAATGCATCCTCTCAGTGCATTCAGAGCAAACTTTGCTTGGGCATCTAAAGAGCAAATGGACAGGGCTGCCTGAATTTACCACCTTTTTAAAACTTTTTTTTAACTTTTTTTCTGGTGGAGGGGCAGGGAAGGTACAATGAGGAACAAACCTCTTTTCTCTTTCTGCTTCTGTCTACTTTCTTTGCCTTGCAAGTGTTCAAGGGCAAGACAGTCTCTTATTATGGATTTGTAGAGCACCTCCCACAATGCATTCTTGAACAGTAACTGATTCCTAATAAGAAACTCCCTGCATAAAACTGCTTGATAGGAGTTTTATGTTGATAATTTCCTGCAAACAGCACGCAGAGCAGCCTGAGTGAGGGCTCATGGATCCCACATTTCAGTCTGGCACCCATCCTCAGCAGGAAATATTTTAGTGCAGGATTACACACTGAAATCCATCCTGCCAGCAGAGGCTGGGAGGGTGCTTTGGAGAAGGGAGACAAGAAATTTGTGCCAGTGGGTTTGAGTTTGGTGGGAAAGCAAGAGCAAGGTGTTTCCATTTGGCAGGAGCTCTTCCTTTTGGCAGAGAGAGAGCTCTTCCTCCAGCTGGAGTGAAATGGGGGGAAAGAGCTGAAGGAGGACAGAGGATCAAGCCATCCCCTTCCTGTATTCAGGCATGGAAAAGGGATAAATGTGGGCAGTTAAATGGCTGCTAAGGACTGCCAGGAGAAGCTCCAGGCTGGGGGGTGTGAGGTGACTGGGAAGAGGCAGCTCTGAGATGATTGCAGTGACCTGGAGGATGCTGATGAGAATGTTTTTACATGGATTGGGTTCTCCATCCTTTGGAAGCTGGGGAAATGTGGTAACTAGAACAAGTCAGGCCAACAGCCACAAACTCCATCAGACAGAGCAGCAATTACAGATGATTCCTTAGGAGGACAGAGAAACAGTCACACAGGGTGACCACGCTTGTGCTGCTGGTGTGACAAGCAAAAGAGGTCACTCAATGACTGTTCACTGATAGGGTATATCAGGGTGGTCTGAGCTTAGGATTGTGAGACAGAAAACCAAGACACCTCTGTCAGAATTATGCAATCAGCACATGAGAAACTGGGGTGAGAAATCGCTGCTGGAGCGCTGCCAAGGAGCAGCCACTGGGTTTGTTCTCCCTGCATCCTCTCAAATGGCTGTTTCTTTGCAGCAGCCTCCAGCTTGCACTGGATTTAGAGAGGATGCAGAGAAAAAGGTGATGGGCAGAAGGAGGGCAAAGCATTTCAGCAGAAATGGCTCAGAACATCCCCGTGATAAATGGAATTCTGAACTCCACCCTGTCCTGCTCCTGTGGATATCTGGCCACTGTACCATCACTGGATTAGGCTGCTGAGATTCTTGCATTCAGTGGCAGTAGAACCTGCCAGAGATGTGACATGGCTGGCTGTCAGCCACCTGGGTCTTCACTAGGTGCTGGGAGCTGTGCTGGTGTCTTACCTGCAGGCTGGAGCTCGGCAGCAGGAGAAAGGACCAGGCTGCCTGCAGAGCCCCAGAGCTGTTTTGTCTCCTTTCCCTGTGATGAGGGGGGTGAACAGGAGCAGAATGTGGGCATCTGGGTGTGAGTGATGTGGGGCAGGAGCAGAGCCCACTGCTGCAGGGATCTGCTGGTGGGAGAAAGCACTGGAGGGATGTTGGTGCTCTTCTGCACTGCTGCTCTGCAGGCTCCTAAATTATTCAGGTAATAACAGCATCTGTATGTGCTTGCTGAGCCCACTGTGCTGAGATGAGGTGAGCAGTGTCTGAGCCCCTGTAGCATTCAGAAATCTGATTCAGGAGCAAGTTCTTTCAAGCTGTGCCCTGTCCTTTGTGCCTGGCACCTCAGCCAGGACGTGTGCCCCAGGAGGGCCCTGGCTGAATGCAGGGATGAACCCTGCCTGGAGCAGATGCTTGCAGGAGGGTGAGCACAAAAGGCAGTGCCTTCATCCAAATCCTGCATGTGACAGCCTGGTGGGCTTGGTCTATCCACCAGAGGAAACCACCTGCAGTGTGGTGAAGCTGAGGTACAGCAAGCTAGATCTGAGCTCAAAGCAAAGCAGATTTACAGAGAGCTAAAATTAGAAGTTTAGTCTGAATTTATGCTAATTTGTTTTAATAGTCTAAGTGTGTCAAGGTTGTTCAGAAATTCTGTTGTGGTCTGGAAAGGTGCAGCATCACGAGTGGTGTGATGGCAGGATGGATCAAGGATGGGAGAGATTTCTGGCTTCCCTGGCCTACTTCCATCTTCCTTGCAGTCCTCACCTCCAGCTCTCAAAATGCCACGAGGGTAGGTCTGAAAGCCTTATCTCTGGATGGAACAGAGCAGCCTTGTTAAAACTTTCCATGAGCAGAGGGCAGCTTCCTAGGTGGAGGGAAGTTCCTGACACCTTCTCTCTCTAAAGGCACTTCTCAGCATGACAGAACCATCTGAAAATTCACATTTCCTTTCACAGATGATTATGTCATGTTTTGAGCCTCAACCCTGCAAGCAGCAGCAAAAATTCAAGCTCCCTTCCTATTTGCAAACCGGATTTTGCTGACGGGGTGAAACTTTAAGCCAGAGCCACACATCCCTGTGCAGGGGCTGCGAGTGGAGGGGACTGTGCTCAATCTATGCCTTCAAAATGTTGCATCCCCAGTGAAAAATCTACAGCAGAGACAAAGCAGCAGGTACTCACTGAAGTGTCCTGGGAGGAGGAAGGAGAGAAGGCAGCAGCAGGAGAGCATTCAGAAAACAGACGAGGTTTCTATATTTATACAGAAATGAGGAAGGAGAGAGAGAGTGTGTGTGCATGGCTGTGTGTGCAGCCAGGCCACCAGGAACATCCCTGTTTAAGGGAAAAGGTAGGCCAGCACTTTGCAGGCTTTGTAGGGTGCATTCATGGAACTTTTAAATGGGAAATGCAGGGAACAGCACGCTGAAACCATCTGCAGAGTATAAACTGTGTTTGGTTTTTAACCAGTGTGACAGAATCTGCAAAGGAATAATAAATATTGTCACCTTCTTATGGTGTCATTTCTCCAGCAAAGGAAGGTGTCCAGATACTCTGCAGGAAATGAAATTCCATCCAAGATGCCATGGAATGAGGGGCATTGTGTCTTTCCCAGGACTTGCTGGTCACAACACCAAAGAAAAAGATAAATACTGTGAGAATGTTGTGTTTGGTGGGTAAGACAGACAGGTGTGGGGTGAGTGAAACACAGGTTCAGCTTTAACAATATTCTTGCCTGTGTACCAAGCTCTTTATTGCATTGATGTGAATTTGGATTTGGAGGGAAGAGTAAAAGGTCTTTGGTCTGCCTGGAAATCAGCTGTGCCTTGCTGATGACTGAAGTGTGGGTTTTGCTGTGTGCTATGACCATAAACATAGAGTTTGTAGGTTCTCACACTGCTGTTTGAATCAATAACATTCTACTGTAAATGCTTTCCATGGATTTGATTATAGTAGTAAATATTGTGTCCTTAATTAAGATGCTAAACTTCAATAATCCAGTGTTCTTGACTTGTGAATCTCTGCGTGGAGTTCCTCTTATTTTGGAGTGATTTCTTATTTATTTCCCCTCTCCATTTCCCTTGTGGTGAGTGAAAGTTCTCAGACTGACAGTGGGAACAGGGAGCTGGTGGTGTGCTAGAGAGTTCTAAGAAAGGTAAATCTTACTGAAATGGCCTTTGATGTTAGGGTTGCCTTTTCTGCAGTGGGGAGTGTAACAAATCCAACAGGGAGTGTTCTAGTTCCTCCCATCTTTAATGCTGAAAGAGAAGCTGCATCTGTGGGACCCTGGCTTTGGCATGGGGTGGGGGTTCAGCACTAGGAGACGCCTGCATGGGATCAGAATTTGTCCTGCAGGCTTTAATTTTCTATGCTTTTTCACTCTTCAGCTCTTTTCCTGGCAGAATCATTTAGCTCCCAGCGACAGCAGGTTTGTTCCAAGGCAGGATTGCTCAGTGGAGCGTGGTGTGGCAGCTCCCTTTACACGCAGCTTGGACGTGCCACTGCACCCATGCACAGCAAAGTGCTCCTGTTCCAGAGCAGCACCATGGTCAGCAGGCTGACCCCCTTTCTGGCAGGACTGGGAAGAAATGCTCCCTGTCAGCCTGCTGGCAGATGGCTGTGGAGCTGAGATTGCAGTAAGAGGAGCTGCAGTATCACAGGGCGCAAGTATAAAATATCTGTATATTGTATCAGCAAAACTGCTCTTCAAAACTTGTAAACTCATCCCTGCCAGGGGTGAGATGTGCTTCTCAGACCTGTCAGGGAAGTCCTCCAAGGCCAGCAGCAGTTCAATAATGCAAAAACACCTTCTCTCCATTCAAAATGAGAGCAGCAGCAGCGTTTGCTGCCTCCTGACAGCATTTCACAGGGATCAGCAGCCGTGCCTACCCCAGCACAGGGTCACTGAGGGACATTTCTGCCTTTCCATAGAGCCAGACACTGTGGGTAGATTGCAGCTATTTGGGAAGAGGAGCTGCCATCTCTCACTAATTCACTTTGCTGTAAAGCCATGCCTTAGAGCTAAGGAAGCTGCGAGGACACTGGAGCAGCTGATGGAGAGCCTCTGCTCACAGCTGCAATAATGATGCAACTTCCTCATGAAACTGGGAGATGAGGCTCATCACTGAGGAGGGGCACTGCATATTGGGAGCTTTAGTCTGAAAAGACTTTTTATTTGCAGAGGTGGTGTGGTTTTTTGTCTGTTTTGTTAGGAATAAATGCAGCATTTTACCTGGAGAAGGTGCACCATAATAAGAAATGAACCTGTAGTTTGTTCTTGACAGAAAAACCTATTGTAAAACACTGAAAGAAAAAAAAAAAAAAAAAAGAGAGATAAAAAAAAAAAAGAGAGATCAGAAGAAAAAGAGGTTCAGAGTTTCCTTTACTGTTCTTTGGAGATTTCTGGGGAAAAAAACAAACACCACAAATGAAGCACGTAACATGATTTTTGTCCTCTTTCTGGAGCTGCAGCTGCTGCAGTCAGCTCCCCACCCTCAAGCTGTCTGCTGTTTACTGCCAAGCTTTGCCAGCAGGTTGCTGGGATAATATTAGGCTTTTTTAATGACAAAAAGTGCCTGGAAAATAGATCTATATAATTTTTGCATTTACATTAAGAGAGGTGTATGACATGCCAGTGATCTGATCGGGAGGTGCCAAGAAACAACAAAGAAATCAAGAAATCTCTTTAAGTGCCCAGCCATGAAAACAAGGACCTAATTTTGGCTATGTTTTTAGAGACCAGCAGGAATAAACATGCATGCAAACATGTTTGGAGGGTGTTATGGCTCTGAAGAGGCAGCAAGGGTTGCAATAAAGTAGGAGGACAGAGAAAAATGCTGGAGGCTTCCAAGGCATGGTCAGCAGGTAACACAGCAAACAGCTGGAACAGACCTGGTGCTCTCACATATCTGCCACAGTGGCCACCCTGGCCAAAATGGTTTTTTTTTTCCCTGCTGGCAGGTGAAAGTGGCTCCTCTTTTCTGTTGAAAAGAACTTGAAGAAGTCAAAAGAGGAAATAATAGGATTTCTTTAGTGTTTAATTCCATTCACAGACAAGCACAGCCCTGTAAAGCAGATCCTTAGGCTCCCTCAAGAAGTTAAGAGGAGGAAATCTAAAGTTTTAGGTTGAACTGCTTTTGTGAGCCTGATATCCAGCATCCTCTATAATTGCTGTCAAAGATGCTTTTCACAATAAAGTGTTTGTGTGCATGGATGGACTCTTCTGTTCAGCAAAAACCCTTCTTAGGTACTTGCATTGTTTCTTTCAAGCCACTTGTTTCCCAGCTCCAAGAGCTCTCTGTAGCTTTGCTGTGGTCTGCTGAAGGCTGCCTCCTCTTCCTCTGCCTATGGGACCACTGGGTCAGCAAGAGGGTGAAAGAAAACCTGGAAACTGCAGCTGTGGAGTGGGCTGAACCTTAAACTGAAAGTGGTGGGAATGACAGAGTGCAGGACAAATGTTCTCTGTAGAGAAGAGAGACTACTCTCTGAAGCAGGAAACTACTTCAGGTTTCAGTGTTTCATAAAGCAAAGCAAAAAAAATCCGTAAAGCAAATTCTGTCAGAAGTCTGGCATAAAAATCCCTCAGATGTTGCAAATCTTTCTCTCTTCCCCTACACTTTGGAGCTCCTTGGCTTGTCCTGAGCCACCCTGACCTGGCAGCTCAGTGAGGGAGGTGGCTGCAGGGTCAGTGTCATTTCCTGGCACTCACAGCTCTGGGGTTTTTCTGCAAATCCTCAGGGAATCATGGCGCTAAATGCTACAGGAGTGTTAAATTTGTCGGGTGAGCACTGTCCTTGCCCTGCAGGGGAGCTCTGTGTGCTGCTGGAGAGGGGATCAGACCTGCAGCTCCTCCTGAGCCTGGCACAACTCCTGTGTCAGGTGTAATTTCTTCCTCCTCTCTGCTGTGATGCAATGCAAGTGAGGACCGTGTTGTGCTGCCTGGTGCTTGGCCCTGCTGCCTGTTCTGCCTCTTCATCCCTTCCCAGATTCCCTGTTTGTGTCTCTGGGGCTCAGCTCCCAGCCCTGGCAAAATGCAGTACCAACATCCTGGGTTTTGTCATTAGGGGGATTTATTTTATTTTTTTATTAATAACCCAAATTCTCCTGTGAAATGGCACTTGTCTGGTGTTAAATATTAAACTCCCCTCATCAGGAGAGCAGTGTGCAGGTAGTGCTGGGCTGTGGTGGAAGGTGGAGGGGTGCTGGGCAGCATTAAAATTTCCTCCCTGGAGGTCCTTCCACCCTCAGGACATCCAGGTGCTCTTGCACGCAGCTCCCCAGCTTCCAAACGGCATTTTTTTCACACTTTAAACATTGTGCACGCTTTGAGCAGATCTGAACATCAAAGGCTGGTGGATCCTGGCTCTGGCGTTGCCATGGCAACAGCAGCTGAGAGGATTTGGATGTTTCTGGGGTGGGATTTTGCTGCCGGAGCTGCTCCTGTCACGTCGGTGCCACGGTGGGTACAGTGCTGTGCCACTGGACATTTTAGAAGTTTCTTGGATGCAAACTTGCTGAGTTTTTTCTTCCATGGGAAAGCTCTTTTTTCTCTGCAGATTTCAAATCCTTGTGTGTGTGTTTCAAGGACAAAATGCATTCCTTTGCCTGTCTCCAGATATGGGAGATGTGGTTTGCTTTTCTCAAACTATGATATAAAGAATTGCTCTCTCCCTGACTTTGTAAACATTTTCTGGCATTCTTGGAGTTTTGGGTATGGAGCTTGAAGAAGCAAATGCAGCTCTGTACCTGGGCAGAAATAGCCCAAATCCTTCTGAACAATGGAGTCATTTTAATAAATAATATCAGCCTTCTGATATTGGAGTCAAAGAGTCCTGATTCACCCTGATGGGATCCAACAACAACAATTGGTGACACCTGAGACGTGGGGCAGCAGTGCTGTGGTGCAGAGCTCTGTGTCTGAGTGCTCACCTCAGGCTGAGAGAGGAGGGGGGAGCCCTTCCCCTGCTGTGCCACATGTGGAAGTAGGTCAGCTGAATTATACCCTCAGAGATGCTCTTTTCTCTCTGCTGGCTCTCAAGGGAGCTGAGCACTGAGCCCTGCTTCGCTCTGTAGGAGCCCAAAACTGCTTCAGTGATCAACATCATCATCATCAACCCTTGGGATGGTGGCTTCAGGTGCCTCTTCTACCCTCCTGAGCTCCAGATACTGTCACAATAGAGCACGACACGAATCACAGAGACACAGCAAACTCCAGCCCGGGAAAAGGTGAAGAAGAAAAAGGTTTTACTTTTATTTTTGTATTATACAGAG
Organism: Dicaeum eximium; assembly: GCA_013396995.1. NCBI lineage: Eukaryota > Metazoa > Chordata > Aves > Passeriformes > Dicaeidae > Dicaeum > Dicaeum eximium. The sequence goes on from VWZP01000493.1 coordinate 105,567, forward strand.
TTTTGGGGGCGACCTGGATTGGAGAATGAGGTCACCACCTCTCCAACCCCAATGAAAAGGTCCATCAAAGCTTTCTCCTCCCAGGAGAAAGGAATGAAAAACAAAAGGACAGTTAGAAAAAACATCTGCGTGTTCACAGAAAACCTCGTGAGAAACTTTATCACAAAAATTACAACATCAGAAGGCTGAAATGAAATCAGGGCAACAAGATTTTCAGGAGTGAACATAGAGCTGAGCTTTAAACACTGTGAAAATATGATTTTGGTCTGTCTGGCTAGCGTGCTACAGCAGCAGAGTCAAGGAGCTGCTGTTGGTCCTCACTGTGAGTCTGTCCTGGGCAAAATGCCCCATCCTCCTCCTCCTCCTCCTCCTTGTGTGCTGCAAATGGCCCCTGGGAATTCACTGCTGTTCTCTGGACATGACTCATTTGGGTGACTCCAGCATCTCTGGGCAGTACCTGCTGAGGGGACAGGCACAAGTGTGACTTAGTGGGACATGCAGGTGGCAGATGTCCTTTGGGGTGGTGTGTGTGTGTGTGCAGATGGGCCCTGGAGACAGAGGGGGGGCTGGATGCAGGAAATCAGGGAATTCTGAGCCCCCTGCCTGCTCCTTGTGCTGTCACAGCAAAGGACAAGCCTCAGACTTGTGATCTCAGTGCTGTTGGCCACTGCATACTAAAGGAGAAAATGTCTTGTCAAACTGCCTGGACATGACAGAGCAAGATCATTTGGGTGCAGGATTTATTTAGGCGCAGTGCAGACCTCAGAGACTGGGTGGCTGAGAATAAAGGTGCCCTGAAAGTGTGGGGCAAGATCTGAGCCCTTGCTCTGTGGCTTGATGCTCAGGAGCAGAGCAGATTTCTTTCCAGGAGGAGCAGAGTGCAGCCTGCCAGGTGGGGACTGTGCATTCATCTTTTCTCACAGGAGGTCAGACTCTGCTGCCTCCAGGCATGCACTGCAGCCAAGTGATGGAAATCTCTTGGTCTTGAGGCTCCCAAACAGGCAAAACATTCAGGCATCTCTCAGTTATTGGTAGCCTTGCAGTTAGAGCAGGAGCAGGGGATCCAACAGGATCAATAGCTGGGGTGGATTAGCTGCAGCCTGGGAAGAGTCTTGTTACATCCTTCAGATTGTGCCTGTCTGAATGGAAGCTGAAATCTGCACCATGAGCAGTAATTAAGAAGTGATTTGCCCTTGGCCCATATTGTGGGCATAATGCCAAGTTCTCAGTTCCCAGAACTGGGGATTTTCAGATTCAGGCTGAGTTAGGTGATGCTTTTTGCTCTCAGAACTGCCTGGTCTCTAAGAGGGGTCAGACAGGGAGTGATAATCCTGTGGGTGAGATGTGTTCTGGTCCAACTGGATAACAGAGCTGGATGCAGAGGTTGCTGAACAATTTTATCTGTGCAGATATCTTCTTTGCAGCCAGGATAGCACAGTACCAAGCTGTAGCATAAACAATGGCACATGAATATTCCTTTCCTTTGGGAGCTTTGCAGCTCTTTCATGTCTTCACTCTGAGAATCTGACTTCCTGGGTTTTTATGCTTCAATAAGTATAAATAAGACAAATCAGTGTGATGACATTTTCAGCTGTGCTGCCTGGCTTGTTCAAATGATGAGCAAAAAGAGCACTCGGTAAGTGGTGGTAAGATGCCAGAGAGGCACATGCTGTGAAGTTGTCTGTCTGCTCAGATTGTGTGCAGGGAGGGGCAAAAGGCTGCTGAAACATCTTGGTTTGGGGCTCAGACTGCTTCCTCTCCAAGAATAAATTGTGGTTGTGCTGGGACAAGGCAGCTGTCTCTTGGAGTAAGAGAGAAGTCTGCTGCATCTCCAGAGTCATGCCTTTGGAGGCAACAGTGCACAGTTCAAGGAACACAACCTTAAGAAGATTTATTCAATTAGTATTTCTGAATTTCCTTTGGGAATCTCAGATTAAATAGTCCTGAACTGATGAATGACCACGAAATGGTTTCTTAGATCAAGACTACGACAGGAAGAGATTTCTTATTTCTAATATCTGCTTTGCAAACCCAGTCCATTGGGGTTTTTTTCATTTGTTCTGTGCTTCTGTGTGCCAGTTTTTAGAGTGATTTGGAGAGATTTGGCTTCCCCATCATCCCTCCAACAACAAAGGAGATGGAGAGGCAGCTAGAGAGCAAAGGATGGAATTTTTGTGTACAGCAAATCTTTCTCCCCCTCCCACCACACCACATTGCACAACTCCTCCTGGGATGGAAAGGTGAGGAGCAGAGCTGGGTGTGGACCCCTCACATGCTTCCCCTGCTGCTCATGGCTGATGATTCCATCCCAGCCCTTTGGAAACCAGCAGCACCTCTGGACTTGCTGTGAAGTCAGGAATCCCCATGCCAGAAGCCACAAACACCAGAGGAAAGCAAAGCCTTGGCTGTGTGATGTTCTGAGGGCTGCCTGCTCTGAGCTGCAGCATCTACCTCAGCTCTGCAGAGCATCCTGAACCACTTATTCATGCCTGCATCACTGCTGCTCCCTCCCAACAGGAAAAGTGGCCTGACAGCACCACTGTTTTTCTGTGTACCTGCTGTTACCCGTGCCTGGGCAGCAGCAGCAGCAGAATTGCTAAACATTTAAATTATTCAGCTTCTGTTGTTGACTCAGCTTTCAGAGCACATTGATGTTTCCTGAGATAATGGCTTGCTGACTGGAGCCTGGGAGCCTGGCTGGCCCTGGGTGACAGCAGGTGACAGAGCACAGGGAGTGTTTTCCTCTCTAAGGAGAAAGGGGACAAGCTGGAGTAAGGTAACCTGTGTGTGTCCATGTCCTTGCACCAAGAGGGTGCTGCAAGTGCTGGGGGGAGCAGCTCCCTGCAGTGGCTGCAGCCCTGGGTTTATCCTGGCATCATTTCCCATTTTTAAAGCCCATTTTTATATCATTATGTTATTTAGCCCCATTTTTATGTGATGTGTTTAAGGTTCTCTGCTGCACACATTTCACTCCTGATTCCCTGAAATGAAAGGAAGAACAGCTGAGGACAGGCTGGCAGCAGCCAGCAAGTGCCTGGTTCTGAATTGGTTACATGGGGGATACCAAAACCCAGGAAGGAGCCTTGCATTCCTTCCCAGCTACATCACCACACAGCTGAAGAGTTTCTCCAAAGGTCAGAACAGAACTTCTTATCTTGGAAAAAAAAAACAAAACCAAGGCTCTTCTGAAGGATTGGTTCTCTTCAGACACCTCTGCCTTCTAAATTTCTGACAGAGCTTCTCTTCACCCCGGCTCTGTCTGCAGCTGCTGCTGGAATTCAATGTTTTCACTCAGGTGTGAACCTAGAGGCACCAGGGATGCTGAGCCTCGTCCCAGGAGCTGCCTTAGGACAGCAGAGGGGGAAATCAGTTTTATAATTTTTCATTTATCACATCAATTTACCATACCTGTGGGCATGATAAGTGTTACAGCAGCCAGCACTTGAGGGAATACTGGAACCCTGGCTTGCAAAAAATCCCTAAAGGCCACAGGGGTGCCCAGAGGTTGTTATTTGGTATTTTCACTGTAATTCTTGGTCAGTTTTTCTCCACATGAATTTGATCCTTTTTAGACAATATTTCTGTTTTTTTTCTAGTGTAAATAATGTCCCTTTGCAGAGCCCCAGTTTAACTCTGTGTTAGCTTTTGTGAGTACAACATGACACTGAGTCCACCTTCAGTTGTCTCTGAAGCCTTTATGGTGATGATCAAATGCTCAGATGTCACTAAGGAGAGGACACAGGATAAAATTTTAGGAAATGAGCAACCCAGACAATCTCAGTTCTGCACCTGGAAACAGGTAAGTGTTAAGGAACTGCCTGACACCTTTTATTTTGGAGGTGTTTTCATGAAAATGGAAAGAGTTTTTAGAATTAAAAGCTGTTCATTTATTAGAGTTGTATTTGTTATTTTTCAGGCTCTCACAGGCTCTGGTTTCTCAGACAGGGTTGTGCCCATAGTGCTGGTTTCTCCAAAACTGCCAAGATGTTTCTGTGGGATATCACAGGCAGGATAACAATGACAAACTGCTGGTAAAGCAAGTTGCTCTGAGGCTGAGTTTTCAGCACTGATACATCCAACTCACCTGTCACAGTGAGGGGGAATTTTTGGAGAAGCTTCAGGTGAGGTGGTAATGAAAAAGTGAAAGTCACTTGGGAAAGTCACCAGTGCCAGAGGTTGCACAAAGCAAAGCTGTGGGAAATGGGTTTGTGGGGAATTCTCAGAGCCTGACAGAAGGCTGACACAGAATGGATCTCTGTGTGAATTTTGAGATAAGAAATGCTGATTTAGAAATGCCATGGAATAGGACAGACATTGCTGAGAGAGAAATGGGACTGGAAAGAAGTTTTAAAGGATGGCCTTGCAAATAGGACTGGATACTCTGGAGAAATAGAACTGTAAAAGATGTATTTTAAGGAGGGGTAATTTTAGATAATTACCTTTAAGGCATTTACAGCATGGTGTGACAAAAGCTGATAGGCTAAGAAACACTTAAAATGTATTGGAATTAAGAAATAGTTGGCTTCTGATTGTGATGGTGTGAATTACAACATCTGTATTGTCCCACCCTTCACATGAGACTGAAAATGGAATAAAAAGTTTTTAAAATGCCTCTTAATTGCCCCATCTGTGGGTCAGAAAAGGGCAAATCCGACAGAAAGCCAAATGGAATCCCAAAATGGGAGGGGAGAGGGAGGCAGTCTCATGGGCACTGTCATGCTGCTTTTCCCTGAGCTGGGCTAGGAGGTTGTGGGGCACAGCTTAGGGCTCTGTCAGGTGGATGCAGGATCTGGAGAAAGTTTGCATTGAGGGAGGAACTTTGAATCAGTCCATGAGCTCTGGCTGGTGATGTGTCAGGGTGTGGAGCTGTGTTTGCACTCATGGGGCTGGGGGGGTGGGAGCAGCCCCCGAGGCACTGCTGGGCACTGGCTCTTTGGGCTCAGGGCAGCAGCACTTTGTAGAGCAAACACAGTGTGCCAGCCAGTGCCCATCCTTTTGGCAGCAGACACCTGAGCTCTACCTGAATGAAGGTGGAGTCTGCTCTATTTCAAATATCAGAGGGTATCTAGACTGTCAGTGAAGTGCTGAATGACTCTGGACAAAGGGAAGGTGTTTTCCCTAGACTGAGGTAAGGACTCTGCTTTGCTCTAATGCTAAACTTGGTCTTTGCTCAGTATAAAAACCTCAATTTCTGTGTAATGCAAAGCATTTTGCCATCCTAACGTGTTCTATTGATCTACCTTTCCTGCCTGTCAGCTCATGCACACTTTGGTGGTGGGCTGGGCTGTTTTATAGGAATTCCCTAGAGAGCTACAGCTGGCAAAGCAGTTGTTTCTTTCTCAAAGCTGCAGATGTCACAAGCTCTGTTTATCCCTGTACTGCCCAGGCCTTTCCAGGTGTGATCATCTCATGGCTGTGCATTCCCTGGAGTGGCCCCAGTGCCTGGCTGGAAACAGGGGACCCTGGAGCTGGCACAAGGGCCAGGTGAATAGAAAACAGAGACACAAACCAAGCTGTGGGGCTCCCCTGCAGCTCCCCAAGCCCTTTGCCAGGCTGGTCCCAGCTTGGCCAAGATGGGATGAGCCCTGGCAGGCAGGAGGTTGCTCTGCAGGGTCCCCCTGAGCCGGACACGAGGAAAGGGTGGGACGGGAGCGCTCTCCAGGAGCTCTGTTCCTCTGGACAACTGGTGTGACTGCCTTGCGTGTCTTTCAGAGAGGGCATGCACCAACCACTGTGGACCCCTTGCCTTCTTGCTGCAAGCAAGGATCTCCTGAAGGGATGCTGGAGCAGGAGTCTGCTGTGCAGGTAGAAGGGGGGAAGGGGCGCGTTCATTGCCTTGTAGGGGGCTCTAGAGAGCCTGGAGCTGCTGTCACCAGAGCTCATTTGCCACTTCAGCTCCATCTCGGTGTCCTCCATCTGGGACTGTGCCCAGCCAAGGTCTGCAGGGGCCTGTGACAAACCTGAGCTCTTCTGCTCCCTGTCTCCAGCCCAGCCTGCTTTGTGTGGCACAGCCCAAGGGACAGCGTGGTTCTGCCCACAGAGCTGTTTCATTTTGCTTTCTATTGCTGAAGTTTCATCTTGCCTCGTGCTGTTTGAAGAGCAGGGTTCATGCCCATGGGCTCCCCCCTGTTAACAGCTCTCAGATGTGTTTGTGATGTGTGGCTCAGGCATGGCATTCACTAAATACTGCCCAGCCTGGCAACTCTCCCCAAGTTCCTGACGTGGGACAGCCCCTAATCTCCAGACTCCAGGCAGGAGCTTCCTTGTTGTGCTGGCTTGCAGTCAGGTGTGTGAGTGGTGATAAGGTGCAGTCCTGCTGCTGATAAACCTCTTCCAGCCTGCTCATGCTTGGCTTGGCTGCAGCATTCAGCAGAAGTGGGTTGATCAGAGCTGCAGACCCTGGCTGTCCAGGGTGAGCTGACCTTCTCCTGCAGTGATGACATGCATGCATTGCCTGAGGGTGAGTACCTGGGCATGGTCAGGGGGTCTTTGGGCAGCAAAAGAGGAGAGGAATCAGGCCAGCTGCTTTGCACCAGGGAGTTTAGGTATATTCTGGCTGGTTTTATGAATTTCAGTCCAAAGATAACACCTCTTCTCCCCAAACAGTTGCTGCTAAATGGACCTTAGGCTGGCAGGAAGGGTTTGCTGCCCTTCTTAGGTCATTGGTAACCTGCCTAAGGTCATCCTTGGAGCCAGTGACAGTGCCTGGCATTGAAACCAGGTCCCTTGGTGCTGTGTTTGCCTTGTCCTTCTCACCACTGCGTCACTGGGAGAAGGAAGGTGCCCCAGGTGTTGTGGTTTCTGCAGTGCTGTGATGGTGAATGTTGATTCCTGTGCTGTCACCTTCCTTGCTTTCCCCTGGGACAGGTGCACAGGATGATGTTCCTCTCTCAGCTCTGCTGTGGAGCAGGTGGCTTTGCTGGCACGTCCTCAGCAGGGAGCTGCTGGCAGAGATCTGTTCCCTGTGCTTCTGGTGCTTTTCTGCCAATGTTTTCTGCCCTGCATGGCTTCCAGAGGCTGCCCCCCAAGCTCTGGCCAGGCAAGCCTGGCTTAAGGCTCAGGACAGTGAACCTGTGGTAGCCACAGCACAAGGGCTGTGCTGTGAGAGCAGCCAGCATGCAGAGCCCAGCAGAAATCCCCTCCTAAGCACTCCTGCTCATGCAGGCAGGCAAGGCAGGTGTGGACGAGTCCTGCTGGAGGAGAGGAGGGGAGTGAGTCAGAGCTGACTGCAGAAATCAGGAGCACTTTGTGTGCCTCACCAGGAAAGAAAAGGAAGCTTCTCCACAGGGCACCAGGGCAGGCCCTGGGGGATGATCTGGACTCCAGCACCTCACCTGAGCCCAGGGCAGGTTGAGGCTGGTCCAGAAGCTGTGTCTCAGTCCCAGGTGACATCAGGCAGGCTCAGAGCACGTCTCTGACTCCCCCCTTGCACTGTCAGCGTGCTGGAGCCCTCTCAGCTCCCCAGTGTTTATTGCACAGACCTGCCTGAAGCGTGTCATGGCCCAGAAAAGGTGGTGCAGCAGGAAAGGAGGAGATGGAAAGCAGCTGCTCTGCTGCTGCATCCCTCCCAGCAGCTGTAAATGTTGTCATGCTGTTAGAAGAGGTGTAGTGCCTGAGCAAAGAGCTCTCATGTATTGTCTTCAGTCACAGTCTATATATTTTTTGATGAGGCAAAAATAGCTTTTCTTTTTCAGGATATGCAGAGAGCAGAGGCTCCTGCTAACATCAAAGGAGAGTGACAGCTTTCCCCTGGGTGTGCATGGCCTCAGCTGGCAGGAGCAGGAGCTGTGTTAATTCTTGCCTTGCCTTCACTCTGTGTGAAAGGAAAGATGTTCTGCTCTCCTTTTCCTGTTCAGGTCTCTGCACCAGCCTCTGTTTCACTCCCCACTCTCCACTTCTACTGGACCCAGCACTGTACTTCAAAAGGAAAATGATAGTTTGGAAATGACAGAACAAGATCTTGAACATTTTACTTAGAAAATCCATTAGGCAGCAGGCAGGCACTGCAGGCTTTCACAGAGCTGTGGGCTGTGGCCCTCCAGGGAGGGGATCCTTATCAGAAAGATCAGTCTGCTGTGGAGGGGCATCTCCTTGCTGCCTTGCTCTGTGCAGATTAAGCTGTTTGTGGTATCTGCCCTGCTCACAGCTCTGAACCTGTTCCAGCTGAAGCAGCCAGCAAAGGGTGAGCAGGGAAGGAAGGAGTCAAATGGCAATGCAGATGTCATCTGTGTCTGAAAATGCTCAGCAGGGACTGAGTTAACCTTGACCCTGACCTGTACCACCAGTGACAGAGATTAGAACTACCAGAGAGACCAGAACTACCTCTCCTGCTAAGGGTGCACAAAAATGGCCTTTCCAAAAGCTCATTACTCGTGATTATGTAATGCTGGAGGACTGTGCATGGTGGAGAGGCCAGTCTGAAGCTGGCACTGGATAGCTTGCCCTCTCTTCAGTGCTGGAAAAATGCTGATTGACAGCTTGCTTCCCTTCCCACAAACCTGCCAGGGGCCTTCCTCCCTTCCTCCCTTCTTTCTTCTGCTTTGGGATTTCTCCTTTGCCAGCTGTGTTGAGTTCTTCTCCAGCTCTATCCTTTGCACAGGAACATCAGCAGATCTTTCCCTTCCTGCATGCTCTGATTCACCTGCTGTGAGATGGTTGAGCTCCTCCTTCCATCCTGCTCTGGGGATCTCTGCTGGCTCTAGCATCCATCACCCTCTGTGGTGCAGCTTTGGGGCTGTTGAGAAACCTCCACCAAGCAGAAATGAGCATGGACAAAGGGTTTGCTCAGGCTGGTGCATGAAATGAGACCAAACTCACCTGGCAGATGCCTTCCAGAGATGACTTCTTGTGCCTTGACTCTCACCAGTCCTATTAAGATCTGCAGACCTAAATCATGTGGGCAGAGGTGAGGATGATGGGAGAATGGAGCTTGGGCATGTGGATTTATCTGTCTTGAGTCGTGTGGACAGGAGTGAGGATGATGAAAGAAGAGCACTTAAGCATTTGGATTTATCCTTTGGTCAGGTGAATTTTCCCAATGCTTTTGCTTTTCTCTTGCTTCTGGGTTTGCAGTGTCTGCCTGTTCTCTGTGTTCTGCTGGCTGACTGCCTGAGGCTCTGCTCCCGTGGCCTCTCTGGAGATGCTGTATTCTGCTGAATGCTGCCTTCTCCTCAGAAACCTGCCAGTAGGTTTTGTCTCTGCTGCAGGGCCCCCTGAGAGTGCCCAGTTTCTGTTAATACAGACAGGAGAGAAAATTGCTCTAAGAGAGACAGTATGGCTTCTGTTTCTGAGCATTTTGAATCTCCTGATCTTCCCTGATTGTCCTATGGGGACCCTAGGTGTTATCCCTACTGCTCTTAATCTTAGCAGCTCTTTTAGTGTATTTTGAGGACTGACAAATCCTTCTCATCTGATGAGAAAGGGTTGAGGTTATCACCTGCAGAACGGTGCACTTGATATCTGCAGGGTGGAGGGTTCCAAATGAGCATTGGCTCCAGAGACATTCCTAGGCTGGGCAGTTTCTTAAAAGTAAACCACTAGACTGACGTGAGGTTTTGGTGTTTCTGCTGGAAATAACGCCTCAAAGGTGAGGATCATACCCACTGTTGGACACAAGCCCACATGAGCAAGGAAATGTCCAAGCAAATGGCAAGGGCTGCTGCCCTTGGCGAGGGTTTATCACAGGTCCTCAGCTGGCAGAGCTGACTTTAGGTTCCAGGACAGTGGCACTGGTAGCTGGCAGTAGCTGGGTGACCTCTGAGATGTGAGCTGGACCTTTCCTCAGCATCTGGACAGGTTGCCCACAGCAATCCATGGCTTGGTGCCAGGATTAGGGTTTGCATCTCACTGCCAGTGCTGGGGCTCTTTGGCTGTTGGGGTGAGTGTGTGCTGCCCAGCCTTCAGGGGTTCCCTTGCTGCTCCACTGTGTCAGTTTGGCTGAAGAGACAAGTGGGCAGGCAGGGTACAGAGGGCAGTGCAGCAGGATGTGTGTGTGTCAGGCTGGAGCCGTGTGGTGAGTTGCTTTTGACTGTCTTTGTGTCCCAGAAAACGCTGTGAGATCAGCACAAGTCCCTGAACTCGTTGGTACTCGGAAATCATCTGCTTGCAGCATTTAGCAGCTCACACAGAGTGGGCTCCTGCCAAGTGTGGCCACCTTTAGCAGGAGGAGGCAACGCTGAGAGCCTCCCTTTTGTTATCAGGGATGAGCAGCAGGAGCTGGTGGGAGCTCCTCCCTGGGTGTGAGTGAGAGCAGGCACTGCCAGGAGAGATTAGAGCTGCTCTGACTGCAGCCAGAGACACAGCAGGCTCACAAACCTCTGACTGCAGCCCTTAAACCCAGCCTGAGCCTCTGGGGTGATCCCCTTTGCTTATTGCCTTGGCCATGGCTACAATGCAATGGGCTCGTGGTTCCAGGCCAGTGGCATTAATGCTTGGAGAGAAGGAGGATGCCTGGGAAAAGGAGAAGCAGGAGCCTCTCCTCAGGGCCAGGAGAGGGTGTCATGAGAATAAATTGACTCTGAAACCAGGAGAGAGGGAAAGGGAAAATTTAGATTGTGGGCAGACAAGGAGAGATTTTTCCTGAAGGAAAAGAGAGGGAAGGAGAGTAGAAGCACAGTCTGATGTGCTGTGCTAAGTTTTTGACTTTAGAAGGTCTTGGAGCACTTAACCAAGTCCTGATCTCTTGCAGAATGGCTGGCAGCAGGCTCCTGACACTTCACAGCTTGGATGTGTGCAAGTGTGCAGAGCAGGGTGCCTGTCTTTAGGATTTAGCAGCCCCCTAAGAGTGCAGGAGGTACACAACAGCAAGTGAGGCAGCTTATTTTCCCCCCTAGAATATCTCCTTCCTGGAAAAACGCTAGGAAGGCAAAGGAAAATGGAAAGAAGCTCCAAATAAAGGAAAACCAGCAGAAGCAAACTCCAAACTCCAAATAAATGAAAACCAGCAGAAGCAGTTTGTGCATCTGGAAGCAGAAAACCCATCTGGTGGGTTCTTTTTGTCCCCCAAGGAGGTTGCAGTGTGTCCTGGGGCACACAGAGGGTGACAGTGTGTGCACGAGGCACGGCTGTGCTCCCTGCTGGGTGGTGACAACTGTGCCACATGTGTCTGTGAGTTGGGATGGAGCTGCCTGGGATGTGTGTGTGCCTTCTCCACGTGCACATCTCCCTGTGCTCACGGGCTCTCTGCACTGTCAGCGCTCCCTTTTGCTGAAATGTGGGAGATGGCAGGGACCCAGCCCGTGCCTCCATTTCCTGGGGAGTGAATTGCCCTGACATCACAAGGACAACAAGACTGTGGGTCTGCTTTTACCACTGGAGCCCAGCTGTTCCACTCCTCTGCTGGGATGTGTGGTTGGGCTGCTGGTGTCTGCTCTGTGCATCTCTGGAAGGCACATGCTGAGCATGGGGGGCAAAAGGGCAGCACCTCTGACACGCTCCAGCCTTGGAATGCTTTCCCAGCATCCAGAGGGTCAGGAGGGAACCCCAACCCCTCTCCTCTGGGGCAGGAGTTACCTGTGGGTTGCCAGGCTCCTGGGCATATCTGTGGGGCTGCTTTCCCTCTGCTGTTCCTGAGGTGGTACCTGCAGCTCTGACCCCCTCCCTGCGCTTGGCAGCGGTCATTTGCTTTCCGGAGGTGGCTTGGTATTAAATATCCTGTCTGACACAATAATGGAGAGAAAATGAACAAATTCCATTAGCAGTTGGCGATCCCTGCAGGGTCTGCATTGGAGAGAGGACGGAGCCTGTATTTTTAGCTAGAATGCAATGTAACTTACTGGCTCTCTCAAAGCTGGGGAGTAGATAACCAAGGAGGGAGAGAGGGGACACCAGGCTCAGGTTTCAGCCGAAGTGCCAGGCTATGGCAGCACGAAAGGGCAGGTCCGGTCCAGACGTGGCTGTGAGTATTCAACACACTTCTCCTTCATGCCCACAGAGACCTCAGCTTTGCTTTTCTGCTTGCTTTCTGCTCGGAGTCCCTGCTGCTGGGTGTGCTGGGGCTGTGGGAGCCCCTTTGCTGCAGGGCCATGTAGAGTTTTACCATTTAATTTTCAGTGTCCCATGGATGACAGAGCCTGGCTGAGCTGTGCTTTGCCTTTCCGAGGATTTGCTGCCTTGTCGTCGATCCCGACCTGAGAAGCAGAGGCTTCTAGCAGTGTCTGGAGTTGGAAAAGCTCTTTGCATTCAGCCTGTTGCTTGAAGCCGTCAGTGTTTCCTCGCTGGGCCCCAGACAGCACGCAGAGCTCGGAGCGTGAATGTGCCCTCCTGAGCACAGCGCTGCTCCCGCCTCCTGCAGCGGGTCCTGCTGCGTGAGCACAGCGCTGTGTGTGCTCTGCCCTCACAGCTCCCACAGCCACAGCTCCCCTGTGCCTCTGGGGGCTCTTCCCTGGAAGCTGGGAGCGAGCAGGGCCAGCTGGTGTGGGAGGTGGTGCCATCAGCACGTGTCCCCCCGCACGCGGAGCCTGCGCACCGCGAGGGCACGGCGCTGCTGCCCTCACCCCTGTCCTCCTCTGCCCTTCACCTGTCCTGCTCTGCCCTTCACCTGTCCTGCTCTGCCCTTCACCTGTCCTGCTCTGCCCTTCACCTGTCCTCCTCTGCCCTTCACCTGTCCTCCTCTGCCCTTCACCTGTGCTCCTCTGCCCTTCACCTGTCCTCCTCTGCCCTTCACCTGTCCTGCTCTGCCCTTCACCTGTGCTCCTCTGCCCTTCACCTGTCCTGCTCTGCCCTTCACCTGTCCTCCTCTGCCCTCCACCTGTCCTTCTGACCCCTGGGCTGCCCCACAGGGCCGTGGCACCCTGGTGCTGGCCTGGCCTCCCCCTGTCTGTGGTCTCGCCTCCACAGTGGGGAACAGGGTGCTAAAGGGTCAGGGCAAGGCTGCCTTTCTCTGTCAGGAGGGTCAGGCTGAAAGGATGAGCTGCTGGAGGCAGGTGGAGCAGACCAGAAGGCATCTGAGTTGTGCTGCTCCAAAGTCCCAATTCAAATGTCTGAGGCTGCAAAGAGAAAGGAAGAGAGGAGCTCTGAACCTGTGTGGTCCATCATCCTCCCTAATGTGCCTCCAGTGTTTTTGTCTCTGGCTGTGTTGCTTCCAGCTCCTGTCCAGAAGCTGCCTAATCCTGGATGCTCCTCTACAACCAGGCTGTGGGCAGTACAGGGTGGCTTAGGGTGGCAGAACAGAAGCTCTCCTAGCACAGGAGGTCCCTTGGTCAGTCCTGACGTGAGTGGTACAAGAGGGGTTCTGATTTTCTCTTGGAGCTGAAGACAGGGGAGTGTGTCCTGCACCCATGCCATGGATGTCTTGTGGCTCTTGGCTGCAGAGAGCCCTTTGGGCTGGCCCAAGCAGGCACATACCAGCTCCACTTACCAGTCCAAGTTCCCAGACTCACAGACCCACATCACTGCATTTCCACCCTGTTCTCCAGCTTCTAGTGAGCCATGCCATTGTCTCCATTTGCTGCCTCACACTGCTAAGTAGTGTTGCTAAAACTCTTGCTGTGCCTTGCCTGGGCTGGCTGTGGTGTAGCAGGGAGGCACTGTCAAAAAAGGGAGTTGTGACTTTCCCAGCTGTGAGCTGCTCAGCTGGGGCTGGTGTTGTCCCTGGTGCTCACTGCTCACTGCTGCTGCTACCCAGTGGCTTCTGGTGGAGGGTAGGGGTGGGCTCACTACAGCTCCAGCAGAGTGGTTCTCCAGCACAGGCACAGAGGGGTTCCTGGGCCAGGGGAGGCTGTCATGGTGACAGGAGCTCCCTCCCTGCTGTCCCCATAGTGTGATTGCACGAGCTGCAGACCTTCTGCCCCATTATCTGGATGCTCTTCACTTTGAGTCCAGGTCCCAGCTCTCCTTCTTCCTGTCTGATCTGGGGCACCTCAGCCTGTCCCAGCAGTTCCCACTGTGACTTTTCTGCCTTTTCTGCCTGGTCTGTGTAGTTTTGTTCTCTGCAGCTGAGCGAAGAGTTGACCCAGTGCTGGTGGTGGTGGGGGACAACAAGGGGGCTCTGAGTTTCATGCTTTTTCTTTTTGTCCCCAAGGCTGATGCTGCAACCAGTTTCTTGAGAGCTGCAAGATCTGGGAATCTGGACAAAGCCTTGGATCACCTCAGGAATGGGGTAGATATTAACACCTGTAACCAGGTAGGTGAAACACACAGGGCTTCTGCTACTATCTCTAATTGATGGGAAAATGTGGCTGACCAGAGGGCAGACCTGGAGCAGTTGTGTTTGGGGCCAGGAGGGCAGAAATAAAGATCTGGGGAGCCTGGATGTACTGGCTGGAGCATAGCAAAGGACACTAACAGGTAAGCAGAGAGGGCTCCTTTAGTGTGACAAGCAAATGGGACAATTGGAAGGAGCTCAGCTGCTTCTCAGAGGGCAGAGCAGATGGCTGTGAGGAGTAGCACAGCGGCTGGAACATCACAGGAATGGCTCTTGGGGGTTATTCCCCTTGCCTGCAGTGCTGAGGCTTTTGGATTCCTAGAAGTTGCAGTTTATCACAAGCAGTGAATGTTTACAAAATGCCAGTTGTGGTGGTTTGGGAGGTGTTGGGCAGGAGGAGCCTCCTCATCCTGCACAAAAGCAGGTTTGTACAGGAGCAAAGAGCTGCAGGCACTGAGGGATTGTTTGCACATCATCATCAGAACATTTTGTATCTGTGTAGCTGCCAAATGCAAGTGGCTGAGCCTGAACTGGGGCAGATGCTGTAGGGACAGATTTGGGGGGCTCGGGCTGAGCAGGGGGAGCAGTCAGGCTGTGCTGTCACTGCTTTCTGGAGCAGTGGTGCTGCTGGGGAGGCTGACTCAGCAGGTAGCACAAAGGCACACTTTCCCCAGACCTGATTTGTGCAGTTGCTGGGGACAGGTTCCCACAGGGCAAGCAGAGTGCACCGTGGATATTCCCTCATTTCCATGAGTGAGGAGCAAGCCTAAAAGCAGAGGGAGGATTTCTACATCCTCTGGTCCTGTAATGCTCTAGCCCAGAGGGGTTTGGGGTTCTGGAGAGGGCTCTGTAAAGAATTACAGCAGGGTGACTCATCCACAAGCTAAAGATGATGGCTTTGTACTTCTTCCTCACCAAAAGAGATGGTCTGTCATCAGCTATCTCCACTGATCAGCTTCAAGTCCTGTTTCCAGCCAAATTTCTGGTGCTGGTAGGGCATTTAACACTTTGATGGAAAGACAATGGCTACAGCAGTATGAGGCTCTCCTCTCAGTGATGTCTTTGCTCTGGTTCCTGCCATCTCCCTAAGGTTAGATGGCACTTTGGGGTTTCCTTCTGAGGAATATCAGACCTGTGGGAAAGGTCCAACCTCACATGTCCTGTATAGAATAAAGAGGGATATATGTGGTCAGACCTATCCCACAAGTCCTGTATTCTTACTCAAGTTCAGAGACCTTGACATGCCATCTGATCTTCATCCCGCCGATTCCACCTCCTCCATTGCTGCGTCTGTGTCTTCATCATGCACCTTCTGTGTTTCACACCCTGGCACGGCCCCATCTCATCCACGAGGAGCTGGAGGACTGAGGATGAGTGCACATTGCTGCCAGGACTCTCACCAGCTGGGAACAGCATCGTGGTGGCACGTGGGTGCCCAGGAGATGGTCTTTGTTGAGGTGGCCAGTCCTGATGGGCAGCCCAGAGCAGGTCCCTGAGTGTGAAGTCTGTGTTATTCTGTAGGGCTGCATTTGTTGATAGCTAGTGACTGGGATTTCTGGGAATTATTTGCAGCATTTGGTGAGGAAAATGCAGCACCTTTCAAATTACGCACATCCTGTGGCACTTTTGGGTCAGATGGGATGAGCTGTCCCAAAGCAAATGTGCAAAACAGCCTGTACTGCTCCTGGAGCAGAAATACTGATGGGCCATCAATGGAAACAATCTTCTGTGCCTATTGCACTAGTAGTTGTTACAGGTTAATGATTTGTCACACGTTTCTAGCATTCAGAAGGTTATTTATGAATTCTTAGTATAAAAGGGCTCATGGTCTGGGGGGAGCAGCTGAGCATCTGTGCTCTTGCTCTCCATTTGTTGGTTATGTGAGTGTAACTGAGAAAACGCTTGCATGTCTGTGGCCACTTGTCACTTATCTGACTTGTCACTAATCACTTGTCAGCGATTATCTCTGTGGGGTTGTGTGGGTGTGTCTCCATCAAAGAAACGGGGCTTGGCCAGTGGAGATGGACTCAGTGTAGCCAGACGTGGCTGGGGAGCTCTTCCTTTCAGTGGCATTGCTCTGTGGGTGTTACAGCACTCCCACCTCATTTCCCCTTGCAACCAACCCTTTTGTGCTTGAGGCTTGATAGAAATCTGGAGTTGGTGTGGTGAGGAAGGCTGTGGGTTTTTAGATTTTTTGCTCTTTGTGCTGTAATCAGAGTTGAGCAAAAGAATCTGTGACTCTTCAGCTATCATCCTGGGCAACTGGTGCTTTGAGTGAGAAAGAGTGGAAAACCCTTTTGCAGTCTGGCAACACTCTTGAAGCAGTTCTGAGTTTAACTGGAGAGTTGAGGGTTGGAACTGAGCCTCCCTGGGGCATTTTCTGCTCCCCTACCAATATTTAGGTGGGGATGAAGCATTTTTGTGAAGTGACCTTCCAGTCAGGAGTTGAAACACATGATTGGAAGGTGGAATACTTGGGCAGGAGCAGGTGTCCCTCTGCTATGCAACAACACTGGGTAGAGGTGAGTAAACCTAGCATACCCACCTGGGAGAAGTGAGGGGCAAGGAGAAAAAGTGGTCTGCAGGTATTCCACCTCTTTTTCCAGCAAATATCCCAGCCCTTTTGTTCACATCTGGGAAGTGGAAGAGGGTGTCAGAAATAACAGAGCAGGAGCTGAGCAGCCTTGAGGGTGCTGTCTGACCTGGCACCCCTCCTTCTGACAGCCTGGGGATGCCAAAGGGGCACTGGCCAGGCCTCTGCTCTCCAGGTTCCACGTGTAGGAAAAAGGCAAGCTAAACTGGGGCACACACAGAGATGCTCCTGAGAAGTCACTTCAGCTCTTTGGGAGCTTCCTGGAACTAGTAGAGCCTAACAGTGACACAGCCAACACCTTCTCTACACTCTGCTCCAGCTGAACTCTGGGGGAGCAAAGCCCACCCTGGGCTGCAGGATGAGGTGGGCTAGGGAAAAGCCAGCTTCTGGCCTGGGAGCTCACAAACTACTGTGAATTAAATTTGGCTGCTGCTTGAAAGCATCATTGTCGCCAGCAGGGCTTCTCCCTGCACATCTGTCTGTGTGAATGTTAAAGTTCAAGGTTTGCATGTGCACTTACACTTGCTCTGGACTGTGCACAAAGCTCAGCTCTGTGCCTCAGGTGTGAAAAACCTGACTGTGAGGAGGGGCACCCCGTGGAAAGCCACTTGAGCAAAGACAGGAGCTGACACAAGGCATGTGCCAGGAGCAGGGAGGACTGAAGCAGCTCCTGTGCCTCAAGCACACAAACACTGAGCTGGTACCACCCATCCGTAGGAAGTCGCCCACGTGGGCTGCATGTTTTGCTCATGGAGAAACCTCCAGCATTAGTCAGCAACTCAGCTCTCAGTTGTGTGAAGTTTTCCTGGCAGCACGGAGCTGTTTGTGGCACCGTGGCTGCTGTGCTGGGTGATTTGTGGAAAAAAACTAAATCTACGACTCTACAATAGTAAAAGTTGGGAAATGGGTATGTATTTTTATTCAGAGTTGGGCACATGTGGGATAGTTTGTCTAAAAGGCATGCACAACTTTGAAAAGTTCTGAGCCTTTTTTATCTCTGGAATGGTAAAGTCCATTGGAAAGCTTTTAGCAAAGGCAAGCAGTCTTAGGTACAGTAGTTAACAGACTAAACAAGTTGAAACAGCATATTTCATCTGTGTGAGCAAATTACAACACATTTCACCTAAGCCTGAAGTAGATTTCTACTCAAGTTAAATTTTATGCTGTTTCACTGGGTGTCAGGGCAATGCCTCCTGCCCCCACCAGCCTGGGCTTCCCCCAGCACGGGCCCACGGTGGTGTCTGCACAGGAGCTCAGAGCAGGGTGCTCCCCAGAGAGCTCCAAGCCCAGATGATGAATAATTCCCCTTCTCCACCTTTGCTTCCCCCAGAACGGGCTGAATGCCTTGCACCTGGCCTCCAAGGAGGGCCACGTCAAAATGGTGGTGGAGCTGCTGCACAAGGAGATCGTTTTGGAGACAACCACCAAGGTAAGGACAAGGAATGTGGCCACGCTGGTCACAGCTCTGCACGCTGCCTCTGCTGCCAGACACAGCAGCAGGAGCTGAGCAGTGACCATGCTGTTTGCTGTCAGCCTCCAGAGAGGCTGTGCCAGTGGCTGGGCTGGGCTCTAGGACCAGGCTTTGGTTTTAGCACAGGCTTGGTCCCTCTTGGTGGGTGGGAGGTGCCTCTCCCCTGTGGGAGCCATTGTGGACTTCAGAGGGGAGGAACAAAAACCACAACTTGTGCTAGTCCTGTCTTACCAGCATCTCCTCCTGGCACGGGCTGGTGCCCCAGGGCAGCCCCTGCATGTTCCAGCACTGAGGTGGCCTCAATACCATTGTCACAAGCCTGGAGAGCTCTGGTGCTCTGTGAATAACACATTGTTGTCTCATGCATCACCACAGCAGGTGTGCTTTTTGCCTGATGACAAGCAAGAGCACGGCACAAGCAAGCAGGGCTGACACACGAGCAGCCTCCAGCACGGGCTGAAGGGCTGTGAGGACAGGAGGAGGCCTCAGTTGCCACCTCCCTGGTGCTCCCACAGGCTTCTGGACACAGATCAGGATCTGGCATTCTGCCACACCACCCAAAGGCACAAGTCAGAAGAGCCTGTGTGTGCATTTTCCAGCCTGCTCATCATCCCTGGTATCTGCTGGCATGCCTTGGCTGCCAGGGTGCACACTGCAGCTTTGCCTGGAGACTGCCAGCTCAGCTCCTCCATCCTCCCCCCTCTCCTCATCTCTCAGTGCTGAAGATGCACAGCACCTGACAGTGCACACAGCTTCAGCTGCCAGGAACTTCATGGGAGAGATGAAATCACTCTCTTCCCTGGCCAGCAAATGGGAAGGGTGGTGGGTTGGTTTACAGCAGGGATGGAACATGGAGTGAGAGCTGCTTGGCCTTCTCAAGGTTTTCCTGGCCAGCTGCTCTGCTTGCATGCCTGTTAGCACACCAGGCCCATCTTCCCCTGGCATCCTGGGCTGCTGCAGCCCCTGAGCAGTGTTCTGTGGTGTCTTTCAGAAAGGAAACACAGCCCTGCACATCGCTGCCTTGGCTGGACAGCAGGACGTGGTCCGGGAGCTCGTCAACTATGGGGCCAACGTCAATGCACAGTCCCAGGTAGGGTGACCTGGTCTGAGACAGGAGGGCACCCATCTGTGTGAGGGTGGTGTCCTGATGGTGGGAGCTGTGCCCAGCACGGGTACATCAGCAGCCCTTTGCAGTTTCCCTCTAGTCTTGCTCAGGAGCAAGGACTGCTCTGCCAGGCTCCTGAAAAGAGACAAGTGTGCAATCAGTGTGGAGGGAGCCTTGAGGCACGTGGGGACACCAGCGTGGTCTCTGTGGAGGGAGTCCCTGCCCACACATACCAGCATGATGGACTTCTCCTGGGAGCACCCATGGCTGGTGCCTCCCTGGCAAAGCTTTGAGACCCCCAGCAAGCCCTGCAGTTAAACACACTGTGCTTCCTTCTCTCTCTCTTCCTTGGGCCTGGTAGGGCTGAAAGCTCTTCAGGTTTTGCCTGATGGGAGACTTGTCCCTGAAGCTAGGGACAATACTGGCAGTGAGCAGTGTTTCCTGGGTTGACTCCTACAAAGCATTGCCTGTTTTTTTCTGGATATGTGGAGCCTTAGGCTCCATCTCTCTGTGATTGTTCCACTATTGCCAGTTTTTTTTTTTCATTTTCACACCCACAATGGATCCTTCTGGCCCTGTTCACTGACCTGGGAGTGTGGGTGTTGATGGGGGTGTAGGTCTTCAAAGAACCCAAGAAACACAAGGAAGAGTTGTGCTGATGTGCAGGGCCCTGTGTTTGCAGAAAGGCTTCACACCTCTCTACATGGCAGCGCAGGAGAACCACCTGGAAGTTGTGAAGTTCTTGCTGGAAAACGGAGCCAACCAGAATGTAGCCACAGAGGTAAGATCCCTGGGGAGGAGAGCCTGTGGCCCTGCTTGTGGGGGCTGCTGAGGGATGTGCTGGGTCCTGCCACAGCTCCTGGATCCTCTCCCTGTCCTTGGCAGGATGGCTTCACCCCACTAGCTGTGGCTCTCCAGCAAGGACACGAGAATGTGGTTGCTCACCTTATCAACTATGGGACAAAGGGTAAGGTCCGCCTGCCTGCCCTGCACATTGCAGCCCGCAATGATGACACTCGCACAGCTGCTGTGCTGCTGCAGAATGACCCCAATGCTGATGTCCTCTCCAAGGTGTGTGCTTTTCCTGTGCTGTCTCTGGGAGCTTCCCCACATCCCCAGGGAGAACAGCAGCTTGGTATGCTGTGTTTATCCGTAGTTTCATCAGGGAGCATGTGTCTGGCTGGCTGATCCCTCCTTCTTTCCCTAGACTGGATTCACCCCTTTGCACATTGCAGCCCACTATGAGAATCTCAGTGTGGCCCAGTTACTGCTGAACCGTGGAGCCAGTGTCAACTTCACACCCCAGGTGAGTGCAGGGTGGGAGGCTACAGGGGCTTGTGCTGCTCCAGCACCAGAGGAGGATGCTGTGCCTCCTGTCTGTGTAGGGTGCAACAGCAGCAGGGCATGCTGGTGAGGTGGGACTATGCAGAAAGTAGCCCAGATGCAAGGGGAGTTGGAATTAATAACCAGCATGGGCCTTTTCTGCTATGTCTCCCTTCTGTCAGAAGCAGCCATGCATCCCTGAAAGCTCTTGGGGACCTTGTCTCCAGGCTGAGGGAAAGCTGGTGCTGTTGCTGCAGGGCAGAGCCCATAGAACCTGCAGTTAGGATGCCTCTTCTAGACCCAAAGGTGAAGCCCAATCCATGAGCTGGTGCTTTCCTACAAGCTCTGTGTAGTTTCTGTCTGCAGCCTGTAGCTGCACAAGCTGTTCCCCAGCGTTGTCCCTGGGCAGAGATCTCTCCCTGAGCTCTCTCCTTTGTTTGTCCCTTGCCTCCTTGAAAGAGAAGGGGCTGCTCCTCCTGACAGACTGTTCCTCCTGACAGAATGGGATCACTCCCCTGCACATAGCCTCCCGCCGGGGCAACATCATCATGGTGCGGCTGCTGCTGGACCGCGGCGCCCAGATAGAGACCAGGACCAAGGTGAGCACAGCCCATCTTTGCACAGGCCATCTCCCTCCCTGAGCTCCCTGTGCCCAGTGCTTACCCTGCAAGCATCACTGAGAGTGTGAGGGAAGGTCTCTGGCGCACTAAGGGGATGGAGCAGGGATTTTTGCTGGTAGAGGTGAGAGGAGACTGCATGGCTAAAAAGGTGTGCCCTGGGAGCTGAGGCCAGGCTCAGTTTTGCCTTATTTTGCAGACAAGTCCAAAGTTCCTGCTAGTCCTCTACCTGAGGGAACTCTGCCATGCCATACTGAGCCCTTGCACCCTTCTCTCTTCCCAGGATGAGTTGACCCCTCTGCACTGTGCAGCACGCAATGGACACGTGAGAATTGCAGAGATCCTCCTGGACCACGGGGCTCCCATCCAAGCCAAAACCAAGGTACCCATGTGACTTGGTGGGGCTGTGATTGGTGCCAGGTCCCAGGGCAGCACAGTGGGGTAACAAGCTGTGCACAGTGGCTGGATGGCACCCATGGCTGGCTTGGGGCTTTTTTTGGCCTGATGAGGGGTAAGAAGCTTCCTGCCCTACTTGGCCCTAGCTGGAGTCCTTTGCCTGAGGGCTTCATCCTTCAAAGGGACCAGTCCTGAGAAGGGGGTGGCCTGGGTACAGTCTGCCCCATGGCAGCAGCTCTTCAGTCCCTTCCCTCCACTCGACATTGCTCCTCTGTAAGTCACAGAATCACGGAATGTTTAGGTTGGAAGAGACCTTCAAGATCAAGTCCAACCCATGCCCTAACACCTCAACTAGATCATGGCACTGAGTGCCACATCCAGTCTTTGTTTAAACACTTCCAGGGATGGTGACTCCACCACCTCCCCAGGTAGAACATTCCAGAACTTAATCACTCATTCTGTGAAAAACTTCTTCCTAATGTCCAGCCTGTATTTCCCTTGAGGCAGCTTGAGGCTGTGTCCTCTGGTTCTGTCAGCTGACAGAGTCTCAGTGAGGCACTTTGGAGCTCCTCTCTGGTAGCACTCTGGGGAACAAGCTGTCTCTTCTGCCCTAGAGCAGCGTCTGGGGGTGAAGGCAGGGGTGGGGCGGGGTGCCTGGAGCCCCTCCTGCCCAGCCCTGAGGCGCTGCCCCACGGTGGCAGAACGGCTTGTCGCCGATCCACATGGCAGCGCAGGGCGACCACCTGGACTGCGTGCGCCTGCTGCTGCAGTACAGCGCCGACATCGACGACATCACCCTGGACCACCTGACGCCGCTGCACGTGGCCGCGCACTGCGGCCACCACCGCGTGGCCAAGCTGCTGGTGGAGAAGGGGGCCAAGCCCAACTCCCGAGCGCTGGTGAGGAAGGGAGAGGGTGGGCGGGCGGGCTGGAGCAGGGGAGAGGGAGTGTTCCTGCAGATGACTGACTGTCTGTCTGTCTGTCTGTCTGTCTGCAGAATGGCTTCACGCCCCTCCACATTGCCTGCAAGAAAAATCACATCCGTGTGATGGAGCTGCTGCTGAAGACAGGAGCCTCCATCGATGCTGTCACAGAGGTAGGTGGGCTGAGCCCATCCTCAGCTCTCTTATTGCTTCTGCATGTGCAGCGTGGGCAGCATGGCAGGGTGTGATGTCCCTGTTGCTTCTGCCAAACCTCCAGGACCTTTCTTGGTGCTCTTTGCAGCTCAGAACCTATTTAGTTCTTCCCAAAGGGCAGGGAGATGCAGGGGGGGCAGCAGCTCCCTGTGTTTCCTCCACACTCACCTGCCAGGCTCCTGGAGCAGACTGGGGACTCACATTTTGCCTGTGCTGAGACCTGTCCTGGGGAGAAGGAGATGGGGACAGTAAGAGATATTGCCAAAGCCATCAGTCCCATCTTGGTTTTTGGCTCTTTTCTCTTCACAGTCTGGCCTGACCCCCCTGCATGTGGCTGCCTTCATGGGACACCTGCCCATCGTCAAGACTCTGCTGCAGCGTGGAGCCTCTCCTAATGTGTCCAATGTGGTGAGTTCTACCCTGGCTGGGGCTTTGGGAGCTCAGCTTGCTGGGGTTCAGCAGGATATCCAGGTCCTGCACCTTCTGTTCACCTGAGCAGTCCCTGGTGCCCTCTGCTTTGTGCTGGCACGAGGAACCAGTAGGGCTTGCAGGCACTGCTCTCCTCTGTTCAGAGCAGAGGAATGACTGCAGGAAGGCATTTTCCTTCCTTTGGCCTTACCACTTTATCCTGTCTTTGGTGCAGAAAGTAGAGACTCCCCTACACATGGCAGCCAGAGCTGGGCACACAGATGTGGCAAAGTACCTGCTGCAGAACAAAGCCAAAGCCAATGCTAAGGCCAAGGTAGGTACAGAGCACCTGTGTGATGATCACCTCTGGGAGCAGCTGGTGCTGGTTTCTTTGTGCCCAGAGCGCAGCCTACCAGGGGCTGTGCAGCAGTGGGAGCAGGGCTGGGGCCCCTTTGGCATCACAAGAAGGGACAGGTCCAGCTCTGCCCAGACAGCTTCTTTGCCACCCTCCCAGGACGACCAGACCCCTCTGCACTGTGCTGCACGCATCGGCCACACCGGCATGGTCCAACTCCTTCTGGAGAACAACGCCAACCCCAACCTGGCCACCACAGCGGGGCACACGCCCCTGCACATCACTGCCAGAGAGGGGCACATGGACACAGCCCTGGCCCTGCTGGAGAAGGGAGCCTCACAGACCTGCATGACCAAGGTAGGCTGCTGAGTCCACTGCTGCGGAAGGTGTCACCCAGCTGGGGCAAGGCTGGTGGCACAGTGTCCCTGTGGCAGGAGGGGCAGCCTCCTCCTGTGTTGCAGCAGGTGCCAGCACTCTCTTCATCTCTGCCAACCTGTGATGGGCTGCCTTTCTCCTCAGAAAGGATTTACCCCTCTCCACGTTGCAGCCAAGTATGGAAAGGTGGATGTGGCAGAGTTGCTGTTGGCACATGATGCTCACCCCAATGCAGCAGGGAAGGTGGGTGTTGCTTTTGTGGGAGGAGTGGTCTAGGATGGGGAGAGGCTCTGTCCCACCTGTCTGTGCCCTCTCCCCCACTGCAGAACGGCCTGACTCCACTGCACGTGGCTGTGCACCACAACAACCTGGAGATTGTCAAGCTGCTGCTTCCCAAGGGGAGCTCCCCACACAACTCAGCCTGGGTAAGTCTGGCCTGGGCTTGCCTGGGGATGTGAGGCTGTGGTTTGAGTGCAGTGCCTGCCAGTCTGGGGCCAGCATTGCCCCTCAACCCTGGCACTCAGGGAAGGTGTGAGGCACTGATCACCACCAGCTTCTCTCCACGTCTGCTCCTCACACCACGAGGAGCAGGCAGGCTGCCAGGCAGCGGTCCTGCTCCAGCAGATCCCTGTGGCAGGGATGGTCCTGCCAGCAGCACGCTGGCTGCTGCGTGGGGAACGTGTTTCCATGGCAAGTCCTGCAGAGCAGCGCTGCTGTCTGGCAGTTTGGGGAAACCACAGGCAAATGTTTGCAGGCAGCTATGGAGCAGTGAGTCAGAAAACCCAGCGGCTTGTGAGAGCCACCCGGCTCCGCCTGAGCGCGGCGAGCATCTCCCCGCAGAGCGCACCAGCAGGCGCCTCGCTTCCCGTGCTGTTTGCAAAAGCTGCATCCTCAAAACAGCCAAGTGGCTGGTGCTGCCAGCCCTGCCCATCTGGCACTTTTCTGTCCCCTGTGAAGGCAGACAGGCCGGGCAGGCAGCGGGAGCAGCAGGTACCAGCGCCAGGCCCGGTGTGTGCGTCAGCGCCAGGCCGCGCGTCAGCCCCGGGTGCCTGCCAGCTGCTCTGGCCCTGCAGCGTGGCACCACAGGCAGCACCCGAGGCCCTGCAGGCTCTGCCTGAATGCTAATGCTGTCTGCTGGGAGTTTAGCTCTCCACACCTCAGCCAGGCACATGCCAGGAGGTGTGTCTGCCCCAGCTTTTTGCAGCTACCGCTGCGGAAATTCGTGCGTAGCAAGATGCAGGACAGCCCATACCAGTGGAACCTGAGGCAGGTGGTCTTTGAAACCCCTGGGAAGAGTGTCACTTCGAGCCAGGTGTCATGAGCTCTCAGCAATCTCTTCATACCCGAGATAGCCCAGCTACCTGGATGGCTTAAAATGAGCAGGATGGCTCAAAATGAGCAGGATGGCTCTTGTGGCAGTGTTTGAAACAGAAAAGGGTTTAATAAGGAACAAAATAACAAACTCTTTATAGAGAAAAGCCGTGCCAGGGCAAGAGGTGCTCGCTCCTGCTAAGCACCCCACAAAAGCCATTAAATCTTTTGTTCTGTCCTTTTTCTACCTAATAGCCCAGGCAGGATCTTTTGGCCTCAGTCCAATCGAACAGCCCCAAGTTTGAGGTGAAGGACAAAGGGTCCTGTGAGGTGTCCCTTGTACCGAACTCAAAGAGAAGTTTCTGGAGTCTTTGCCTTTTTTAGCAGACAAAGAGTATCTGGATATTCTGTTATAATTTGGTCACCCCCCCCAACAGAAGGCACACTGCTACACCCCCGTGCTGACTTGGCTGGAAGAGGGAGTGGGATTTGGCCTCAGTGTCAGGGCTGGTTGCTGTCAGAGAGATGGTGTGGGGGGCAAGGAAGGGCAGAGCTGGGCTGCAGGGTGGCAGGGTGGCACCTCCTGTCCCTTGTGCTCTGCTTGGCAGGGCTGAGCACTGCAACGAGCCTCTCTCCCTGCAGAATGGGTACACCCCCCTGCACATCGCTGCCAAGCAGAACCAGATGGAAGTGGCCAGCAGCCTGCTGCAATATGGGGCCTCTGCAAACGCTGAGTCCATGCAGGGAGTCACTCCCCTGCACCTGGCTTCGCAGGAGGGGCATGCGGACATGGTGGCACTGCTCTTCTCCAAACAAGCCAATGGCAACCTAGGCAACAAGGTGAGTTGTCCCAGCACATCCTGCCCGGCTAGAGGCTAACAAGCCAGTCTGGGTGGTGGCCCCCGGGCCTCCCTGTGTTTGGGCAGCAGTAAACTGTGTCAGTCACTTTGCCAGGCTGGAGACCTGACAGTCTCTGCTGCTGGACCTGCAGTGATGGCAGTGCCACTGTGCTGAGACCTCCTCTCTTTGCAGAGTGGCCTGACTCCTCTCCACCTTGTGGCCCAAGAGGGGCACGTGCTGGTTGCTGATGTTCTAGTGAAACATGGAGTCACAGTGGATGCAGTGACCAGGGTAAAGTAGTGCACTGACCATGGCTTTGGTGGAACACATGGGGAAACTACCTCTGGGCCTGCTCAGGGAAGAGCATTACTTTCCTTTTTCTTTGTGCAAGAGACTCCCTTCTAGCAGGCATCCTTACAATTTTGCCTGTGTCCTGGGGACTCTTCCTCCTCTTCCCCCCACCTCTCTGGAGGGGTGATTCTTGCCTGCCTCTGTAGCTCACCTCTGTACCCACAGGTACAGCATGGTTTGAAGCCCTCTGCTTTGGTCTTGGGCTTTTGGGAAGGCCCCCCATGTGTGCCTCATCCTTTATGCACGGGGGCTTACCTGTGGGATGAGCATATCCAAGCCAGAAGGGCAGTAAACAGTGGTGAGGGCAGGCTGAGACCTGACCTTGTCTTTCAGATGGGCTATACCCCACTGCACGTGGCCAGCCATTATGGGAACATCAAGCTGGTGAAGTTTTTGCTGCAGCACCAAGCAGATGTCAACGCCAAGACCAAGGTACAGAGGTGTCCTGTGCTCCACGGGCCCTTCTGCTGTGGGCAGCAGCGTGCAGGCTGCTGGGGAAGTGGAGCTGTCCTCATGCTTCAGGCCTGAAGCACGGTGTGTGAGGCCTGGGGGCATTTCCAGAAGTGACTGCAGCATGCTCTGTCCTCCCCTGCAGCTGGGCTACACCCCCCTGCACCAAGCGGCACAGCAGGGCCACACGGACGTGGTGACGCTGCTGCTGAAGCACGGCGCCTCTCCCAACGAGATCAGCACAGTGAGTGCCATGCTCCCCTGCACCTCTCCCCTCTGGGGCTGCTGCCTGAGCTGCCCTGGGGCTGCTGCTGACCCAGGCTCTGCTCTGTGCACAGAATGGCACCACTCCCCTGGCCATCGCAAAGCGCCTCGGCTACATCTCTGTCACAGACGTGCTCAAGATTGTCACAGAGGAAACGGATATCCCGGTGAGCCCGTGGGCACGGGGACCAGGATGCTGTGGAGGAGGGCTGGGGCTGGGAGCAGCCTGGGCAAGGCCTGCAGCTGGGTGCCCAGGGCTGCAGGTAGCTGTGCAGCAAAACGCTGGCTGCCTCTGACTCTGCTCTGCTCCCACAGCCAGTCGGCGACAAACACCGCATGAGCTTCCCAGAGACTGTGGATGAGATTTTGGATGTGTCAGAGGATGAAGGTGAGGGGTAGGAGCTGGGTCACCCCATCCCAGAGGTCTGCCAGTGTGGCAGGCAGCAGTCACGGGGATGGCACTGATGCTCCTGCTGGAACAGGGGTACCCCCAGGGCGGGAGAGCTGTGTGGGCCCTGCTGTGGTCTTGCAGAGAGGATGAGGGAAGCCCACCAGGCTCCTGAGGTGGCACCTCCTGGCTTGGGTGCTTCCCTGCACTATGCAGGAGGGATATGTCTGGACATCTCCGTGATCCCATGCCCCAGGAACTGTGCAGAGAGCCCTTGGGCGTGCAGAGCCCCCACTGTGCCTTGCTCAGGCAAGGAGGGCACCAGCTCCCAGCCCAGCTGCAGCTGGTTTGCTCCTGCACCCTCCCACCAATACCTCACTTTTGCCTCTTCTTACTTTGCAGGCACAGCTCATGTCACAGTAATGGGTATGAAATATGTCCCCCTGCCCCAGCTCAATGGCCCATTTCACCCCATGGCCACTAACCATCCGCACGCCATGTCCATCTGCTGAGCCTTGCTGCTGGCCTGGTGCTCCCCAGCACCTGCCAGCCCTGCCATCCTGCCCTGCCAACCCCTGTCCGTGCTGCTTGCTGTGGTGTGACTGCATGAACAGGCATCCTCCCACTCAGGAGGACCCTGACTCCCCTGTCAGACCCAGGCCCTGTCCATGGCAGGTGGAGGAAACTCATATTGTGACAAACCCTGGTGTCCCTCCACAACTGCCCCGTGCCATCCTGCCCAGAGCAGGGATTAACCTGAGAGCTGAGGGTCTCTGTGCTGCTGTGGTCCCCTCCCCATCTCTGGGGCACTCTGTCTGCTGCAGGAGGTGCTGGACACCCTCCCACAGGGCACTGGCCAGAGCCAAGCTCTGATGAGCTGGTTAGCAGATATTAATTGGGCCAGTGGTCAGCATTAGCAGGGCTCTGTGCCTCCAGAGGGGTGCAGTGTTAGGGCAGCCTCCTGCACCCCCAGTCATGCCCATGTCCCTGTGCCAGGTATTAAAGTGTAAGGTGTCCCCTGCAGCCTCTGCACTGTGTTTGATGCTGTGAGAAAGAGCTTAGTGAGCAGCCAGATTTCCCAATGGCTCCCACAGCTCCTGTCCTGCTGGCCTGCCCTGTCAGCAGAGCCATTCTGGCAGCCAGCAAAGCCCTCCCTGTGTCTGGCTGAGACCCAGGGGGCAAGAGTGTGTGTGTGTGTGTGTGTCAAGCAGTAGGAGCAGGGATGGGCCCTGGCTCCAGCCCTGAGGAGGGGTGGGGGCAAGGGCTGGATATCTGTGTTCCCTTGTCCATCTGCCTCTGCTTGCTGAGCCAGCTCTTGGTTTCAGAGGAAGAGCTGATTGCACCAAAGGCCAAGACACCTGATCTCAGAGAGCAGGAAGGCAAAAGGGAGATACTGGAGTTCATGACCACAACGACACTGGAGCACACGTAAGACACACTGTGTGGTGGGGAGGGAGCAGGGAAGGGCACAGGACCAGCCTTGTGCTGGCCAAGGGGCACGTGAGGCTCTGGGCAAGGAACAAATCACTGGGCCCTCACGGCTGGCATGGCAGGCACAGCTGGTCAGTGCTGTTCCTGCACCAGGACATGGCACTGCTGCTTACTCTGCCTTTGTTCAGTGGCCTTTGTCCAGTCTGCCTTTGTCCAGTGGCCCCAGGACTCTGTGGGGATGGGCAGGGGCTGAGGGACCCTCCCACTTCTGTGACTGTCACTACCCTCTCCTGCCAGGGTGGAGTCTCCAGCTGTCCTGCAGGTCCCCTGCATCCCACCTGAAACTGTGGTGACCAGAGCTGAGGAGACTGAGCAGGTAGGACCTGTGGAGACAGAAGCTGAGCAAGTCAGCCTGCTGCATGCACCCTCGGTGTCCCCACAGGAGGTGAGCATGAGCTACAGCCTGCCATGGCCTCCCCCAGGCACTCCCTGCTGGGGCAGCTCCCCCTTCACCACAGAGCTCCAGTGTGTGATGGGCAATGGGCTCTGACCCGGTGGTACAGGACTGTCCAGTGAGGACTGTACGGGTGGGCAGGCTCAACACCCACAGGGTGCCCACAGGGTCTCTTCCCTGCCTTACACAGCCCTCCAAAGAGTTCGACGAGGACTCCCTGATCCCCAGCAGCCCCGCCACCGAAACCTCAGACAACATCAGCCCAGTGGCCAGCCCGGTGCACACAGGGTGAGTGCCCAGCACATCCACGCCCTGCTCACTGCTGGCTGCAAGGTGCCCACACGCCTCTGTCCGCTCCAGGTTCCTGGTGAGCTTCATGGTGGACGCTCGTGGTGGCTCCATGCGGGGCAGCCGGCACCACGGCCTGCGCGTGGTCATCCCGCCCCGCGCCTGCGCCGCCCCCACCCGCATCACCTGCCGCCTGGTGAAGCCCCAAAAGCTCCCTGCACCCCCTCCACTGGCCGAGGAGGAGGGGCTGGGCAGCCGCATCATTGCTCTGGGGCCTGCTGGTGCCCAGTTCCTCAGGTGAGCACAGCTGGGAAAAGAGCAGATTGGGCTGCCCACACCGGGGTCATCCCTCAGGAATGGGAACAGATCTGGGCTCATCTGGAGGGCTTTAGCATCCAGGGCAAGACCTCTACCTTAAATCTGCTTCTTGAGGTTGGCAGAGGAGAGATCCACATCTCAGGTGTCACCAATTGTTGCTGTTGGAGTCCTGTCAGGGTGAATCAAGACTCTTTGACTCCAATATCAGAAGGTTTATATTATTTATTAAAATGACTCCATTGTTCAGAAGGATTTGGGCTATTTCTGCCCAGGTACAGAGCTAACATCTTGCTTCTTCAAGCTCTATACTCAAACTGTGCTAGAATCCCCAAAATGTTTACAAAGTCAGAGAGAGAGCAATTCTTTATATCATAGGTTAAGAAAAGCAAACCACATCTCCCATAGCGGGAGACAGGCAAAGGAATGCATTTTATCCTTGAAACACACACACAAAGATTTGAAATCTGCAGAGAAAAAAGAGCTTTCCCATGGAAGAAAAAACTCAGCAAGTTTGCATCCAAGAAACTTATAAAATGTCCAGTGACAGGAACGCAGCTCAGAGATATATTTACAGAATATCTGCTGGGAGAGTGAAGTTCCCCTTGGGAAGAAAAAAAACCTAGCAGGCTTGGGGTATGAAATTCAGAAGTTATCAACACGACATGTGGGTGCCTTCCTGTCGCTGTTGAGCCAGGCATGAGAAAGAAAGGCTCCAACTCTCAGAAGGCAGCAGGGTGAAAAGGGGAGTTTAATGCAAATCCCACTCCTTTTATAACATGGTTCCCTAAAGTGAATTATGGTTGGGTACAGAGGAACATCTCTCACTTCATTGAAGTGAGGATGGAAGGAATTGTCTATTCCTTGAAGGACGAACTGTTACAAACAGTAGCCAACTATTATAAACAACAGCCACAGGACGACATAACAGCAGTCTAGAATTCTGAGTTTCCCAAACAGTTCTCTGTTGTTTCTTTGACTGAACTGAGCGTACCCACCCCTCCCTGTGCCCTCTGCAGCCCTGTCATTGTGGAGATCCCCCACTTTGCCTCGTACGGGCGCGGGGACCGCGAGCTGGTGGTGCTGCGCAGCGAGAACGGCTCCGTGTGGAAGGAGCACCGCAACCGCTACGAGGAGAGCTACATGGACCAGCTGCTCAACGGCATGGACGAGGGTGAGCCAGCAGGGCAGGGCTCCCTGCCACACAGCTCCTGCTCAGGGCTGCACTGCTCTCTTGGATTGAACAGCCAGGTGGCTGCTGAGGAAGGCAGGAGCCTCCCCTAAAATGGAGAATGTAAACCCCTCCCTCCTTCCGAATTATTATTATAATTTTGAAATGAAGGGGCTCTCAGGCAAAGATATGGGAACAGGAATAACAGTTCTTTATTAGGAAAATTAAAAATATAAATGCAATAGTACAAAAAAAAACCCACAAAAACAAACAAAAAACCCAAACAAACAAACAAAAAAAAACCAAAACCCCACAAAAACAGCACCAGAGTCAGAATAGAACCTGACACTCTGTGGGTGCTGGCAGCAGTCCCATTAAATGATGGCTGCAGTCTTCCTGCAGTGACAGATGTGGTTCTGCTGCAGCCCTGATCCTGTACAAGGGTGGAGTTTTCCTCTGAGGGTCCAGTGCTGGTGTAGATGGGCCTGCTCTTCCTCTGGGAATCCAGTGGGAAAGCCCTGCTCTGGTGTCCCAAAAATCTCTGATTCTATCCAGGCAGGAATGCTTGGCTCCTCCCCCTGGATGGGGCCTCTCCCAATGGGATGATGGAATTTTATCAGCCATGTAGTGACACTCAATGGCCCATGAACAGGAGATAATTAATAATTAATAGCCCATGAACAGAAGATGTCCCCCTGGAGGGAGGATGGGTTGTGGAAGAGATAAAGAAAAGTGCCCAATGAACAGCAGATAACTGCCCCAGCTCTGACAGATAGAAATAGAACACACACTTATTTTACAATGCAGGACAGGTGGCCTGGGAGGTGGAACGGGGCTGAGTGTGGTTGGTGTAGCACAGAGGGGTGCTGAGTGACAGTGCCAGGCTTGGTGTGTGTGAGCACTGACGGCTGTGCTGCCCTTGCAGAGCTGGAGAGCCAGGAGGAGCTGGATAAGAAGAGGGTCTGCCGCATCATCACCACCGACTTCCCTCTCTACTTCGTGGTCATGTCCCGGATTTGCCAGGACTGCGATATGATTGGCCCTGAGGGAGGGTGTTTGAAAAGCACACTGGTGCCCATGGTCCAGGCCACCTTCCCAGACAATGCTGTCACCAAGAGAGTGAGGCTGGCCCTGCAGGTGAGCCTCAGAAAGCCTGGCCTGGGGCCCAGACACACTTCTGCAATCAGGGGTGTGGGGAAATCTGGGGAAATCTGGGGGAAAACCATCCCTGATGCCCAGCCTTGTGCTACCCACAGGCACAGCCTGTGCCTGATGAGTTGGTGACGAAGCTGCTGGGGAACCAAGCGACCTTCAGCCCCATTGTCACCGTGGAGCCACGGCGGAGGAAGTTCCACCGCCCCATTGGCCTCCGTATCCCCCTGCCACCCTCCTGGAAGGACAATCCCCGGGACAGTGGTGAGGGTGACACCACCAGCCTGCGTCTGCTCTGCAGTGTGATCGGTGAGGCTGCAGGTCTGCTCTCTGTGGGGATGGGCTGGGCTGCCTCAGGGGGATGCAGCTCCAGGGAGCTCAGTAAAGGACACAGCTGTGGAGAAAGCAAATGCCTAGGGGATACAGATTATGGAAAGACAGTATGCTCACCCTTGCTTTCTGCTGCAGGAGGGACAGCCCAAGCCCAGTGGGAAGACATAACAGGCACCACAAAGC
This sequence comes from Dicaeum eximium, assembly GCA_013396995.1. Classification (NCBI taxonomy): domain Eukaryota; kingdom Metazoa; phylum Chordata; class Aves; order Passeriformes; family Dicaeidae; genus Dicaeum; species Dicaeum eximium. Next base: position 138,420 of record VWZP01000493.1, read on the forward strand.
TGGTCTATGAAAATGAGTGTGCTAACTTTACCACCAACGTGTCTGCCAGGTGAGTCCTGCCCATCTGAGGATATCTGAGGTGCTCCTTGGGCCTTGTACAGCCTTTTCCAGGAAAAGCCCCTTACCCCTGGTGCTGTGCTGCCCTATTCCTACATGCAGGGTGGTTTCCTCTAGCCTTGAGCCCCCCATGCTGCCTGAGCACACTCCAGGAAACACTCATGACAGCTGAGTGTGCAGAAGGAAGGGGGCCATTATTTGTGCTTGGGTGGGTCCCCATCACAGATGGGGCTGTCTCCAGAACTCTTGGGGCTTCCTCTGCAGTCCAGCTGGCTGTGGAGGGGGGTGGGGGCAGCTCCCTGGGGTGCCCCCACCCAGCAGCACCCTGACCCTGCTCTCCTGCAGGTTCTGGCTGGCCGACTGCCCACGCACAGCTGAGGCTGTGCACTTTGCCACCATGCTGTACAAGGAGCTGACAGCCGTGCCCTACATGGCCAAATTCGTGGTGTTTGCCAAGATGAACGATGCACGAGAAGGCCGCCTGCGCTGCTACTGCATGACTGATGACAAGGTTGACAAGACTTTAGAGCAGCATGAGAACTTCACTGAGGTGGCCCGCAGCAGGGACATTGAGGTTTGTCCCCAGCAGCAGGGGAGGGATAACAACGTGAGGGGAGACTGATACCAGTGGAAGAGCCTGGCCTTGGCCTGGCTAGGAGAGTCAGGGTTACCTGCCCTGTCCAGCAGCAGCTCTGCACAGGGTCTGAGCATATTTTCTGCTCCTGGTCAGGTGGTAGAGGGAATGCCTTTGCACGTGGAACTCTCAGGGAACCTGGTGCCTGTCAAGAAGGCCGCTCAGCCCCGCACCTTCCTCTTCCAGTCCTTCCGGGAGAACCGTCTTGTCATCCCCATCAAGGTAATGTCAGGGTACAGGGCTGAGCAGGAGCAGGGCTGAGCAGGAGCAGGACTGAGCAGCCAGGGCCCTTGGCTTGTGCCAAGCCGCCTAACTGGGCTCTGGCCCTCAGGTCCGGGACAGCAGCCGCGAAGCCAGCGGCTCCCTGTCTTTCCTGCGCAAAGCCATGAAGTATGAGGACCTCCAGCACGTGCTCTGCCACCTGAACATCACCATCCCACCCTGCACCAAGGTCAGTGCAGGGTCTCTGGTACTCTGGGAGGGGACAGTGAGAGCCCATCCCTTCCCCAAATGCAGGGGACAGCCCTTGCTCTCAGCTTTCTTCACCTGCCCCACGTGGCTGTGTCATGCCACTCAGGAGCTGAAGGAGAAGCATTTGTGTCAGGGCAGAGCTGCTGCCCTCTTTTGAAGCTGTTGACCCCTTGGTTTGTCACCACTTTCACAGGGAAGTGGCAGCGATGAGCGGAGGAGGACGCTGACGCCATTGTCTCTGCGGGAGCGATACAGCATTCTGAGTGAGACCAGCTTTGGTATGCAGCCTGCTGGGACCATTCCAGCCCACTCCCTACCTGCTTTTGGGGTGCCCAAGCCCGTGGAGAGGCTGGGGTGATCTGTCATAGTTGCACTCATGGCAGCTTCCCTTTCCCTGGAGGTTCCCTTGGTCCTGCCTGCAGGGCAGTGCCGTGCCTACGGATCTGTGTGACCCCTGGGGACAACACCCCATTCCCCTCAGCACTCTGGTGAGGGCCCCCTCTGGGCCCTGGGCCGCTGAGCTGTGACTCCCTCTTCTCCTCCAGGCTCTCTGAGCAGCACAGACAAGGCAGACCAGAAGATGGTTGACATAGCAGAACAGCTGGGCCTCAGCTGGGCTGGTGAGTCCACACCTGACGGTTCTGAGACCCCCCTGTGCTAGTCACAGCCAGCCTGAGCAGGGGGGCTTCAGCCCCTGCCCATCCTGCATGTTCTGCTGTGTTCAGTTGTATGTAACAGAGGGTCTCTGCACTGGTCCTGAGCCCTTCACAACGTCACAACGTCCCTAGCCTTGTGGTGGGCACCAGAGGGTGCGATGCTGACGTGGTGTTTTCCCCAGAGCTGGCACGTGAGCTGCAGTTTGGGGTGGATGACATCAACAGGATACGTGTGGAGAACCCCAACTCCCTTCTGGAGCAGAGCATAGCCTTACTCAACCTCTGGGCCAGCCGTGAGGGCAAGAATGTCAAGAGTGAGTAGTTGTGGTGCCCTTTTACAGGCACAGAGGTGGCAGGGCAGAGCAGTGTGTGCATCTTCAAGGATCACTGCCCGGCTTTACAGTGCTGGGTCATGCACATCTGCCTTCCCTGCCCACCTGGAGGGTGTCTGGGGCACGGCTGTGTCTCCCCAGGTTTGCTGACACCATCTCCTCCTGCAGTTGAGAACCTGTACACGGCGCTGAGGAACATCGACCGCAGCGAGATTGTCAACATGCTGGAGGGCTCTGGCCGGCAGAGCCGCAGTCTGAAGGGGAGCTGGCGCTACACGGACAGAGACTACTCCCTCTCACCATCCCAGATGAATGGTGAGCCCCAGCTTCTGGCAGGGAATGCAGGAGGGCCCTGGGGACACACTCTGTGCAGAGGTTGGGGCTGGTGTCTTGCCTGACCAGGTTGCACCCACTGAGAACTGAGTGGGCACTGCTGACAGATGTGGCCTCTTCACTGGGGCTTCTGCTGCAGAAAGCGTGGCTCTGCCATACTGCTTTCTCAGAAACTCTCCAGGTGGGATTGACGTGTGTTCCTTATCCCAGAGTGAGAGGTGAGAGGTGTCTCTGGCTGTGCAAGCTGATCAGTGGCCAGGGAGCTCACTGAGTCCTGGCTGTACAGCTGTGGTGGTGTGCCTGGGAGCCAGCCTGGATGTGGAGACACAGCCAGAGTCAGCTGTGGCTAATGCTGCTGGGGAGCCAGCACACCAGACAGACAGGGGCAGGGCTTTGTGCTGCTACAGCCCTGCACTGTGGCTCTGCCCCTGCAGCGCTGGCTCATCGCTCTCTCCCTCTCTGTCTCTCCCCTTGTTCTGTTTTCTCGAACATGCCACCTAGTGCTGCCAGGTGCGGGCACTCCTGTGGGTCACTTCTTTTCATCTTTCTCCTCTGAGCTCATCCTGGCCTCTCCTTCTCCCATCTTCCACTGCCTGTCTCCACTGTCTCCACCTCAGCTAAGCCCTCTGGGAGCCGCATCCTGCTCCAGCGACTGCATGTCCTCAGGGACTGCCCCTCCTAGAGCTGTCATGCTTGCAGGCAGCCATCCCAGGCCTTCTCCTCTGCAGAGTCCCACGCTCCTTCCCTCTCTGGCACTGCACTGCATGCCCCTGGCCAGCACCTGGGTGCCCGTGGGTGAGGTGCCCTTTCTGTGCCAGCTGTACCCTGTGCCTTGGCTGTGGCTGGCATTCCCTGGCTGCCAGGGGAGCAGAACAGGTTCACTGCTGATCTCCAGGGGTGAAAAAATGGCTCAAAGCTGAAAAAGGCTGAGAAAAGCCACCTGCATGGGTGGGAGTGCCTGGCTTGGTTGTAGTTGGTATGGATGTGCCTGAGCTGTGCACATGGTCCTGGGCAATGAGATGTGACAATGGCTTGTAGCCCTGGAGACATCAACAGGGTTGCAAGGTCCTGGCTGCCTTCTGCAGGGTCTTGGGGTTGCATGGCATGTTCTGGGGCCATCCTTTCTCTGCTCATGGTACTTCCAACCTGCTCCTCTGTGCTGTGGAGAGTGTTTGGCTTTGAGAGTTGGTGCCTGCCAGACTTGGCTACTTGAACTCCAGGCTAATGGCCAGCCAGCTGATGCTGGATGGGGGCTGTGGGCAGGGACCAGGGGTCTGATGAGCAGGGTGGCAAAGAGGGCACTGTGTCCTGCAGTGTGGATGGAGAATCACGTGAACACCAGGCCAGTCCTCCTCACAGGGAGGAGGCAGCCCCAGGACCTGCCCAAAGCAGCCCCAGGATTTGAAGGGAGGCATGGCAGCACTTGCAGGGACCATGCGAAAGCAGCCACCGCCGTGAGCACAGCCCTGCTCAGCCTGGCCACAGGGGGCTGTGGCATGGCCACCGCTGTCCTTGGGGCTGCCATCCTCCCAGAAGCTGTTTCCCTTTTGCCCTACTGTGCTTGTGCGTGCGTGAGATGGCTGCTGGACATGATGCCTCTGTCTGCCCATCTAGGTTACGCTTCACTGCAGGACGAGCTGCTGTCCCCTGCCTCCCTGCATTACACACTGCCATCCCCGCTGCGTGCCGACCAGTACTGGAATGAGGTGGCCATCATGGATGCTATCCCCATGGCTGCCACTGAGCAGGATGCCCTGATGGAGATGTCCGACATGCAGGTGTGGTCCTCGGGGCTCACCCCCTCGCTGGTGACTGCTGAGGACTCCTCTCTGGAGTGCAGCAAGGCTGAGGACTCGGACGCCACGAGCGAAGGCCGGTTCCCAGGGCAACTTCTAGCAGATGCTCATGGCCCAGACCACATGGGCTCTATGGACCTGGTTGAGGATGACACAGTGGACTCAGATGCCATGAATGGCCTGATTGACCTTCTAGAGCAGGAGGAGGGGCAGAGGCCAGAGGGGAAGATGCCATCTGGTGATCATCAACCAGGGACTGGGGAGCAGGACCCGGAGAGTGAAGTCTCTTTTGTTTCAGTTCAGCAGAAGGTGCAAGCCAGGATCATGACATCACCTACCTTTAGCCATGCTGTGGAGAAGAGTGCAGACAGGTACTGCAGCCTGGGGCACCAGGATGACCGTGGTAGGGGAGCACAAATGCTTTGCCAGCTACTGCCCTGTGCTGGGCCAGCTGCAAGAATCTCCCTGCTTTGCTTGCTTCCCTGCTGGTCTCCAGCCCTGGAGCCCAGGCATCTGCAGTACATAGAACAATTGGGCTGAGTGCCTCACGCCTTTCTGGCAATGTTCTGAAGGGCTTCTTTGGAAGGGACCCCACTCAGCCAGGCCCTGCATGTAGGTTGTACTTAAAGAGAGCTAACACAACCTGGGCTGCCTCCTCCCACATTCCCAGTGGCACTGGACCCATGAAGTGCCTGGCAGCACCCCCATCATTAGACCCCATTAGAGCTAGCCCACGCTAGACCAGGAGAGCACAGCAGCTCTCACCTCAGAGCCAGGCAGTGAGGCTGTGGGGTGGGCAGGCAGCATGGCTAGAGGTGGCCCGTGCCTTTTGTGCATCTGTGTGTTTTGTGCTGCTTCTGGCGGGCGCCCAGCAGCGCCGTGAGCTGGGGAGCGCAGGAGGCCCGCGGGGTGCAGGCTGCGCCCGCCGGAGCTCGGCTGGCGCTCAGCGTGCGGCACTCCACGCAAAGCTGACTGCCTCTCTCTCTCTGTCTCTCTCTCCCTATCCCTGTCCCTCTCTGGTGCCCAGGCTGAGGGACTGGAATGCAGAAGGCTCCTTTATCTCCTGCCTACAGGACCTGACAGCGGGCTCCTGGCAGGAGGGAGTCACCCGAAGGCTGCTCCCAACGCACCCCACAGCCTCCGGGGCACAGGGCCAGCAGCAAGAGCAGGTCCTGGCGCCAGCCACGGAGCTGATGCGGATCAGCTCTGCAGAGGACAGCGACTGGCAGCCTCAGCACCCCACAGGCTGGCAGGAGGAGGCCGACAGCCGCTTCTTTGGGCAGGTGAGGGTAGGGGCAGGGGAGTCAGCCCTGCAGGAAGTGGTGACCCTATGGACAGCCTTTTCTGGAGCCCGCTGCAAGGCCAGTCAGGCAGACCAGGTGCTAGCTCCTCAACTCTTCTGGCATACTTCCTGCCCCTTGGGGTGCCTCTCAGCCCAGAATAGCCTGCTGGGCTTGATACCTGAGCTCTTGCTCTCCATTTATAACCCAGTCACCCTCTCGAACTTGTTCCTTATTGAGTATCTGCCCTGGCTGCCAGCCCAACAGCCTGCTGGAGCCAGAAATAGAGCCGGTCTAGGGGCCAGGCTGGGTGGTGGGCTTGATGCCACGGTCACACAGAGCCAGCAGGTACAAGGTGAAGGCAAGCACGTTTCCTCAGGCAGGGCAAACAGAGCCATCTCGGCAGCAGGGCCGTGCGTGGAGGTGCCTGTTCAGCTCTGCCCTGTGCGTTACCCGAGTCACCTGTGACTCCAGTGACACCCCAGAGCCCTGGCTTTTGCCCAGGGCTTCATTTGTCCTGTGACGGAGCAGTGCCCCGCGGTCAGGAGCACAGGGTGTTGGGCAAGCTGACAGAGAAGAGGGACAGAGCTGTCCTGCTCACTGCTGGCCAGGGCACTCCCGGCCACATGACTTTGAGCGAAGCTGTGACTGCAAAGGACGCCCCACCTGCCCGCTCCCTTCTCTCCATAACCAGAGCTGGGTTAACCCAGCTAAGGTTACAGCAGCTCCGGCAGAGCCGGGCCAGGCTGCGGAGCCGCAGGGGGAAGGCATGGCCGGGCTCTGACGTGCTCAGGCAGGATGTGGGCTCTGCTGGCCCAGCTGCTGATCGCCCTGGTGCTGCTGGCCTTCTTCCTGTTCAGCTGCCAGAACGTCATGCACATCGTCAGGGGCTCTGTCCGCTTCCTGCTCAAACACGCCCACCGGGAGCTGGACAAGGAGCTCGGCGAGAGCCCGGGGCTGGCGGATGACGAGGAGGCTCTCTCGGCCAGAGTCGTCCGCCGGCGAGTCCTGCTGAAGGTAACGGGGGCGAGCTGAGAGCAGCCCCAGGGCAGGCGCCAGGAAAGCACAGGAGGGTCCCGGCAGGGTGGGCAGGTTGCGAGGTGCACGTCAGGTGTGTTGTTCTACCTGGTACACAGCTCCCCTGGCGTGCCCTGATCTCCCTCCTGTTCCTGCAGGGGAATGAAGCCCTTCATCTCCCTGGCGAGCAGGTGACCGAGGAGCAGTTCACGGACGATCAAGGCAATATCATCACCAAGAAGGTGAGTGATCAGCGGCCAGACACGGGCAAGGGCATTCCGCAGCTTTTCTCTTCTCCCCTCCACCCCTGCAGCCCGGAGCCCTTGTAGGGCATTCCCGTCCCGCTGTCTTCGGTTTCAGTCCCGGCACTTCTCCAGCTCGTGGGACACAGGTTTAGGAGCAGACTGGGTGAGGAGGGAGTCGCGGTGCCCCGGGGCTCGCTGTGACACCCAGCTGTGTGCGTCTCCACAGATTATCCGGAAAGTTGTGCGTCAGCTGGGCCCTGGTGACATGGGTGACAGGCAGGAGCAGGAGGAGCTGATTCTGGAGGGCTCCCTACAGGAGCCCCACGACCTGGAGGCTGAGGATGATCGCTTCATGAAATATTCCATCTTGCACCGGGATGGTCTGGGCGCCAAGGTACAGTGTGGCTCACAGCCCTGCTTGCCTGGGCTCCTAGGACTTGGGCAGGACTCTCAGGCTTTGGGACGATGTCACCCTCTGTCCTTTCTTCTGCCCTGCGCTCCTCTCTGTTTCCCTTCTAAGACTTCCAAGACGATTCTTGCCCCCTGCAGCAGTCTTCTTGCTTGGTGTTTTCTGCCTGCCAACTGACTCTGCCTTTCCCTCTCCTGTCCTTTTCTCTGTGTCTGTCTGTTCACCCGGGTGATGTCCTGCTCCCCGCCCCTGCGGCTGCCTCAGGAGGAGGTGCGAGTGCGTGTCCCGAAACCAGAGGTCTCTGGGGGCAGGATGGGGGCTCAGATAGTGAAACGAGCCAGCCTGAAAAGGGGGAAGCAGTGACCCCTCAAATGGCCTCTTTTGAGGTAACCCTACCTTTGTCTTCCTTCTGTCCTGGCTCTCCACGCTGCTGCCTGCTCTGAGCTGCTGGTCATGCACATTCTCCTGGGGAAAGTCTGGTGGGGCAGTGCCCAGCTCTGGGCCTGCAGAGAGGGTTTGCTGTGCTGCAGCAAGGCTGAGGGTGGGCAGCAGCGTGCCCCTGCTGATAACCTGCCCCTGGGTGCTGTGGGTGCCCCGGTCTGCAGACGCTCCAGCCACCCCACTGTCACTGCAGCCACAGTGCAAGGGCTGCTGCTGCAGTGACAGCTCCTGGCTGCTCGGGGAGATGGTCCCCAGGGACAGAATTGTTACTCCTGGTTATGCTGGACTACACACAGAGGGATGGTCTGTGTCCAAAGCCACTCCAGGGAAGGGTGTCCCAGTTCTGTGGGGCTGTGCCCTGCTGCCTCTGCTCCCAGCACTGTTCTGGGAGATGCAGCTGCTGCCTCAATGCTTTCAGCCCTGAGGTGTGCTGAAGGCAGGATGGGAGCAGGCCTTGGCAGGGTGCTGCTGGGGATGTCTGGGCAGTAGGGATGCAGGAGTGGCAGGTGCAGGAACATGACCCTTGTAGGGGCTGACAACAGAGCACCTGCCTTTCACCTAGGACAGTTCTGCCATTGATCCCCACTGAGCTCAGAATGACCCCTTAAGTTTTGTGCATTCCCTGAGCCCCCTGCCTTCCCTGTAGAGTGGGACCAGACCAGGTTGAAGGCAGGGTGCTTGGCACAGCAAGCTTGAGCCTGGCTGCCTCATTTTCCTCTGCACACACTGCTGGGCTGGCTGTGCAGCACTGGGGGAAGGTGTTGCATGTGTGTCCCCAGCTGCCTCCTGGGAGAAGGCTGGTCCTCTGGCCTCTGCTCTACATGCATGACTCTGTCCTCCCTCTCCCTTCTCTCTCCACTCTGTTATTGAGCTCTCTGTGGGTGTATGGAAGTGAAGAGGGTTATGTGGGCACATGTTCATGCAGACTCTGTCCCCCTCTGCCTGCCCCACTCCCCAGACAGTCCCTGGCTCTGCCTCTCTCTGGGCCACCAGAGAGCTTTGCTTTTGCAGTTTTCCACTGTGTGAAAGTGGCCCTGGGTGTGCACTGGGGAAGGTCTTGCTCCCTGCTGGGAGGGCGGGGTGCAGTCAGTCATCCTGGCTGAGGTGGGGGGCTCAAGGCTGGCCTCCTCCATCCCACACCCTAGAGCAGCCCTCCCAGCTCCTTCCCAGTGCCACGTTGGTGCAGCTCAGCTGCTGCTTGCTCTGTGCAGATGGGGCAGCACCATCAGTGCCATCGATGTCATTGCTCCTGGTTCCAGGCTGCCACTTAGTGGTGCTCTGTCACTGTCACACCCCCCCAAAACTTGTCTTAGGGTTGCTTGGCAGTATGGGTGCATGTGGGACAAGCACAGGGTGTACAGGGTGGATTCCCAGCCATGCACCTGGCTGTCCCCACCGTTCATCCTGGATGTGCCACCACGAGTGCCTGGTAACCCCATTTCTGTGTCTCTCTGTGTCTCTCCAGGATCACACCTCAACACCAAACCACTGAACTTCACACACGTTCTGACACATACCTGAGAAGAGAGGAGAGGAGAGCAGAGAGTGGAGGGGAGCAGGGCTGGCTGTACATGTTTCTATAGGCTAATGGCATGATTTCTGTATGAGACATACTTACCGTCCTATCCGCATGACTGACTGACTGCAAGACGCATGAGCTACAGTTCTTAAAGCAGAGGAGGGGCCTCCATCCCTGCCCCACTGCTGCCAGGAGCCCAGAGACAGCACCACACACCAGGGGCACGCTCTCAGCTCCTTTGGGAGCCTGCAGAAGTAGAAGAAAAACGGGAGGGAAAGAGATCCCAGCTCCGTGTGAGGGTGCACCCCCACGTCTGTGCTCCAGCTGCAGGAGGAGAGCTGGGACAGCTCACCACGGAAGGAGAGGTGCTTTTTCCCCCTGCAAATGCCTGTGCTGCCTCTGCTGGACTTGCTTCTCATCCCTCCCCGTGAGTGTTGGGTTTTGGGGATGGCAGCAGTGGCCGGAGGGTGCAAGGGGAGGCTGCAGGGAGCGCAGGTGCTCTGGGCAGAGGGGCTGGTGCAGGGCTGCCCTTCCTCTCCCCAGCACGTGCAAAGGCTCCCAGCAGGGCACAGCTCTGGGCTGAGCACTGAGCTCGTTGCTTATGTTGAAAGTGTAAACTGTACAGCAATCAGCCTTGTGTATATGAACCAATAAATACTATGCAAACCCCTAGGGACACTCTAGCAGTACGTACAAAGCACTGACAGCTCTGCTCTCATATACCTCTTCAGGCTGCAGGATGGGAAAAACCTTTGGAATATGTGAGCAGCTCTTCTGAACGGAGCAGGAAGGCTACAGGAGTGAGAGGGCAGCAGCCTGCCCCTGCCCTGTGCCCCTCTGCCTGAGCCTGGCCCCTTCCTGGCCTGAAGAGGGGGGGCTAGAGGTGCAGTGCCATGGTCCAGCCCCAGTTTGTGTTGGCTCCAGCTGGGTTGAAGCTGTAGGCCCGCGTTGAGGTGCTCGGGGCCCAGGGAGGATGTGCAGTGAGAGAGAGCAGGGAGTGCTCGTGCCACACATGGGGTTGTGCCTAGCTCTACTCAGCACAATACCTGCTCAGGAGATGAGCCAGGAGCTAGCAATAGCCAAGAGCCGTGCAATAAGCACCCCAGGCAAGGGCTTGGCAGGGAGCCTGGCCTCCCTGCAAGGGGGGCTACCAGCCCTGGCTACTGACTCTCCCGGGACCAAACCCATTTTCTCCAGGTGGAATCTGCTGTGGCTGAGCCCTGGGGGCTGGGGCAGCCTCAGAGCAGCTGCTGCAGCAGGAGAGCCGGGCTGGGCAGAGCGCCCAGGCTGCTCAGGGCCGGGCACTGCGCTGATCCTGCTGTGATACTTGACCCCAGGAGAGGGTAGCGGCGCTTGGTCCCACGTCCCTGACCTTGTCCTTTACCTGGCTGATGTGGGGACCCGGCCTTTGTAGCACAGTGATGTGGGGACCCCCTGCTCTTTCTCCTGGAAGTGGCCGTGGGCTTGGCAGAGTCTGAGTTTGTTCTCTGCGGCCAGGTGCAGAGCGAGCGCTCCTCCAGCTGCAGGCCGTGTGCTGGTGGCCTTGGCAGGGCAGCCCTGCCCTCAGCGGGTGCACATCTGCTGGGAGAGCCCCTGGCTGCCCTGCAGCCCAGAAGAAGCCTCGCTGCAGCGAAGCCACCGACCCAGCTTAGCCTCGGAGAGCAAAGCAGTCCCCTCCCCACCCCAAAGTTGAGCCATAGAGGCACAGACTCTCCATCCATCACCCTCGCTGCGTACAGTAACCTCCCCAGACCCACTGCAACAGCTGACTCCGTAGCATCACCCTAGAGTTGTGTGTGGGTCCAGTGCTTTGGCCTTGTGTATGCCGTAGGGAATGTGCTGTGCTGCAACCGTGCCAGGCACCTGCAGTGACATTGCTTCGCGCTCAGATTGCTTGTAGGGCTGCTAGGGGGAGGCTGCACCCGACTTTGAGCCTAGAGAATGCTGCAGCCTGCACACTAGAAGCTTTTTAGAAGTTTTAAAGATTACTTTTCTTTTCTTTTTTTAATTGTTATGGAAAAAAGCCTTTTGGATCTCCCTGTCTTAGGCCCTGATGTATAGATCATTTCCCTGTACACCAGCTATCAGATTATGAATTAATAAATAAATCAACACAAACAGTGGCTCGGCTCTGCTTTTCCGAAGGTGGGGAAGATGGAGACGCGGGGGACGGGTCCCCTCTTGCCGAGAGGGCGGGGGGGCCGTGGGCTCTGCCGTTCCTGGGCACCTCTCCCGGGGTGGGAGAGGGGGGAATGTCCGTGCGGCCGGTGCCGCTGCTGCCCCAGCATCGCGGGGGCTGTCCCGGGTCAGCGGCGCTACCGAGTCCCCGCCCGAGAGGCGCAGCCGAGAGCACCGGAGCTGTCCAGCGACCCATTCCCGTGCCGTGTCCTGTCCTGTCCCATCCCATCCGGTCCCGACCCAGTCCCGTGTCCTGTCCTGTTCTATCTTATCCCGTCCTATCCTGTCCGGT